>APFE030673457.1:0-39986 GCA_000404065.3 Pinus taeda | reverse complement strand
CTAATGGATTGAGTACCTAACCCCCTGAACCATTTCAAAGCTTGATCCTTTAGTGTTGAAGGGAACAATTTGAGTTTCTGGGAGTCATTCAGATAGTCATAAGTTCGACACACCACTTCAAACTCAAATAAGAATGTTTCAGGGTCTTCAGATCTTAACCCATGGAAGTTAGGGAGGACAGATGGTGATATGTTTTTCATGGTGGCTGTGGAATCCTCATCAACGATAGGGAACCCAAATGAGTTATCGCCATCTCTATTTCCTCCTCTAATGGGACCTCTACCTCTTCCATGGTTTCCTCCTCTTCCTCCTCTACCTCTACCTCTACCTCCTACTTCTTCATCTGCCATGATGGTTCTCCTAGAGATTTCAAAATCTTCTAGTTCTTCTACAAAAGGTGAACGAGAAGAGATTTCTCCTTCTTCCTCAGATGATTCTACTTCCTCAATTACAATTGGTCTTTCTGTAGGAGAAAGGGAAGAGTCTCCTCCTAGTTCAAATTCAATAGAAGGTGTAGGAGAGTCAACTCTTGGCTCTTGAATTCTAGGAATTCTAGGACTAGGAGTGTCGGTTGGAGATAAGGGAGGTGTCTCTTGTCTATCCCTTGGAGCAGATGGACTTGTAAAAATTGAACCTCGAGCTCTAGCTAAAAACCTTCCTCTAGAATCTCTATCTCTATGCATGTCATTTTTTTATTTTCTTCAAGTCAAGTTAATAGTTCTTTTTCTGATCTTCCATTTCACTCTAGGTGCAAGAAGAGAGCATACTCAAGAAACTACTAAATCAATAACTTTCTCTTTCTGATCCTCCAGATCACTTTGCAGTGCAAGAGGAGAGCATACTTTGATAGGTTATCAACTTCTTTCCTTGAAACCTTATGTTGTTTTTTTTTTTAAGAATATGGCTACTTAATTTCACTTCCCCGGCAACGGCGCCAAAATGTTTAGTCAATTTAGTGTTTCTAAATTGATGTGACTAGTTGTCAACCCAGGGATCGTAAGCTGATGAAGTGAAGGTGTACTATATGTACTTAAGCAACCTCTTAAAGCTTTTTGTCGTTTGGGGTGTTGTTTGTGGTTAATTTATCTTCCTAAGATGGAGTGATGTATTTATAAACAGATGAGTGATGGTGAGTGTAAGGTGAATTCTAGATGAGTGAAGGTGTGTGATTAGTGGTTTCTAACTACTTGCTGAAAAGGAAAAATTGAAGGAAATAAATGAATTAAAATGAACTGAAAGCAAAGAACCACTTTCTAATGGCATTAGACACCATTCATGCTGCTGCAAATAAAAGGTAAGAAAATCACTTAAAAGACCAATGATAATGTTTATCTCTTCCTAACTCTCTGCCTCTAACACATAGTACTGTGTAAGACACGATTAGGAAGAGCTAAAGATAAGTCTAAGAAATGATAAAAATGAGAAAAATCTACTTTAAAGACTAGTTATAATGTTTTGCTCTTTCTAACTCTCTGCCTCTAGCACATAGTACTGTGTAAAGCACGATTAGAAAGTAGTTAAAGAGTAGTCTAAAAAGTACCCAAAGTCGGCTGCAAGTTATTAGTATTCTGATCTCTAAAAGATAGACAATTTATAATAAAGAGACCATTCATATGTTAGCAGACAGATTTTGAGAAATAAAACTAAAAATCAGCTATGAAAATAAAGTAAAGGCAGCAACTTTGAATCTGTCAACTGAAACTACCACTAGACATAAAGCAAATACATAAACACACAAGCAATCCCAGGTTAAAAACCTGCAAAAGAACAATGCTGATCAGCTTAAAATAAAGGCTGGAAATGAAATAACATGAAAGTAAATTACGCTGTACATATGTCAAGAAAAGGAAATGCTGAATGGAAATAAGGAAATGCTGAATATAAAATACTATACAAGGCTAACATGAACAGGGGCCCTCCATTCATATAACCCAAAGAAGACTTAAGGTATTGAAAACTTCAGAACAACACTGCTTCTATTACTCCATGTGCAGAAAATTACAGTCCAGAGTGCTAGAACAACACTATTAAAACAGAGTTTGGGAATGCAATAAAATTATAACAAGTTCATAAAACACAGCAATTAAAAAGTTATATAAGCGTAAGCAGACGCAAGTTTTTATAGGCATCTGAAAGATATCCTGATGCGTACAGCTAAAACTGAAAAATAACTAACTGTCATGCGTAATTAAGGTTCAATAACACGTCATAAGCCTGCGTGGATGAGCTGGAGGTTCTGGTCGTTATGGGCATTGAATCCAGAGTTGGATTATGTTCCCCACAACCTGCGTAACACGGACAAGTCACCATTTGAACTGTCGTGACCCAACAGCTTACGTATCACCGTTAAGCTGCCTTTGTTGACCGTAACTTGACCCTTATTGACCGGAGGTACAGATGACGTGGATGGCTGAACAAATAGCACAGGAACCTTGAGCACCTTGATTCCTAAGTGCCCATGTGGCTCATTTGGCAAAATGACACGTGGAACCTTGAGATTAACAAAAAGGCTGCAGGATCATCAAATGGCTGCGGAATCAGTAGATGGCTGCGGAATGCCTGTAAATATGTCAAAATCTAAATAAAACAGTCACACATTAGTAAAACTCACTTGATCATGCTTAATGACATCTAATGTAATGATCTGGGTGGTTTTACATTGAAAATGAGGCAAAAGAGAGAGGTAAGTGATGAAAAACAGTAGGTAATAGTGGATGATGAGGTGTAAGTTAGAGGCTCTACATACACATATGATAGTTACTCTATAATGTTACAATCAAAAGGAAGCATGTGTTAATAAAGTCAAAGGAAAATAAAATCCATAAATCTACTGCTAAACAATGGTCTTAAGGTAACCTTGAGTCCTCTATCCTTGGTTCTTCATACTATATATAAGATCTAATTGTCTTAAAAGTGGGACCTATGATCACAGAGAATTAATAAAACTGAACTGCAAAGCTTATCTGTAATACTTGGATAACTATAATGCTTTGGGATTTGGTTAGTAATGACTAATTTTTCATTGGTTCAAAAAAAATTGTGATCGTTAAAAAGAGCCTCCCACCTACAAAGAAGGAGAGCTCCTTAAATTTATAAAAGGTTTTTTTTTCTTGAGCATAAAATTGTTAAAGATTGATGAAATCATATGTAATGAGTGATTTGGAATTTCTTTTATGCTTGGTGTTAGTTTAGCATCATTTTAATAAATTTGAGATGACTTATTTTTGTTCAATATTCATCTCATTAATTCCATTGTTTTGTTTTCCAGGTTCCTTTGTATTAGATCCATCTTAGCAGCCCTTCTCACTTCTTCAGTACCTCACCTTGTTTGCATGAGGACATGCAAACCTCGTGCATGGGGGCATGGTTGCTGTGATATTTTTAGCATCTTCAGTTCATTCTCTTCTGTTTCCTTTAGTAGATCATATTTGAACTCATCAACTCCAACTCTTCTATATCATTACAGACTCAGTCTTATTCTATCTCATCTTCAGCTTCATATAACTTCCTTTGTAGCTTGTGGTACAAATAAAAATTCAAAAGGCATACTTGAGGTAAAATATGTCAAGACTTTTTAACTCATTAAAATTTAAAGAATTTTGATGATTAACCACTTCCTATTCCATAAATCTTCACCTCTCTTAAATCACCACTAAAGCCCCATTTTCAAATCCATCAATGCATACTCTAGTAAGACTATAAGAACGAAAAGAAAAGGATTGTGGTACATGAATATCTATAGTGTCTTCTCCTTGTACATCATAAAACATTGACAAAATAATCATCTGGATGCTCTTAATAAGAGGATGAATTCATTGTTTCTTATTTGAGAAAAGAACCACAAAATAAGTAATGGTCTTACAAGTTTCTAAGTCCACATTTATTTAGCCATTATTTTCATTATCACCTTATATCATCTATCATCTTGTCCTAGTCCATATTTTGTTTGCATGAGGGCATGCAGAGTCTTAGGCATGGGACGATTTTGGGCCTTAGATATGTTACCGTATTAGCTATCCAAAACTTTCATTTACAAGTGATATTCATACCTTTATAACATATTCTATAACTATTATATTGCCAATTTTCACTAAATGCATTCATTTTACCTTGTGGTTAATTATTAACGATTTCTTGTATTTTTAATGATTAAATGAGTTTTTTTCATGGTTTTTCGATGATGGTTTACTAATATATTGATGTGCCCGAACAACAAGTTCTAGTACTAAAATTTGACAATTCAGTACTTATAGCAGTTTCAGTACTAAGTAAAGGTTAACACATTGGCACTTCTCGAGATGGCATGAGTTGCAATTGTTCAAGAATCTAGGGAAATTAGGTGTAGTGTGATTCTTATTGACTTGATAGTAATATGTGGATTATTTCTACTTTTATTTTTAGCTTAATATTCTTATTCTTATTAATGCATGTTTGTGTACTTCATCAAACTACTACCAAAAACATAAGAACAAGAACACAAGATGTTGGCTCTCTGCCAAGGCCAAAACCTGTCTTCTCTTGAGATGAATTCCCTTTAGTAAGTTTCTCTTATTGAACCTTCTTATTGATCAATGCCAAACTTTATACCCTTGATAATAATATCCTCCAAGCACAAGTCAAGTCCTTCCTTCTACCTGCACTTTGTTTCCCGGCACTTCATCCTCCTACTTATTTCGGCAACTAGTGATAGACCTTGTTATACTTTGTTCTAGAAGAGATGTTTACCCTTGGTTATTAGTGAACTCCCTCACACAAGATAATTCCTTCCCTTTCTTACCCAACCGAGCTCCTTCTTGATGTGAAGTTGCAGACTTGATGTGACAAGACTACAGGCCTAGTTTTTCGCACGTGTGGGAGGTTTCCCTTATGTTTTGATTCCTTTCTCCTTCGCTTGTGAGAGTCTCTTCTTTGCTTGAGTAGGAGGCCTTATAGGCCTAAGTTTCTAGCCCTAACAAGAGAGATATGTAACTGTGATGTGGTTGTTATAATGACTGCAGATTACCCTTCCTTTTCTCAAATGTATGACTGTAATTCATACTAAGAACAACCACTTAAACTTCAGTCTTGTTTGATCCTTCTTCGCTACACTAGAGGCTCCTTATACTTGGCTTCTTTCACTCCTTTCTCAACTTATCTTTATCGTTGATTTTAGATATGAGTGTGTTGTATTTGGAGGAGTGGACAATCTCTATATATAGAGGATTGTCCCTCTGTGAGGACAAATAGAGGATAGTGGGCCGAATTGACTTCCTTTGCTTCGATGGGTACTTTTAATGGTGCCATTTCTTCTTTTGATGGTGTCTTTGCTAGGAGGAGACTTGAATTTTCTTGGATGTGTCTTCTTTGACTCTTATACATAAATATACATAATGTAACATACCCTTAAGGTCTTCAACATAATTCTTTTGACTCTTTGACTCACCTATAGCACTTTAATATGTGCTAGACCTACTTCAATGAGCAAGAAACTCATTGACATATATTATAAAAATAATATTTATTTTCTTGAATAATTACAAATATCAAAGTACATTTATGAATACCAAACCTAGTTACATTTCCTTCAACACTCCCTCTTAACTAGGGAGGTATTCATACAACATTACAAGGTGTTTGGCTATTATCAATATTGAAGAATTCCCATAAGCGAAACTGGATTGGAAATCCATATGTTATAGCATCATAATAACCAACATTGTATCTGTTAGCTTCCTGCTGCAGCAGGTTATTCATATTTCATGATTGACATTTTACAGGCCAAATATGTCGTACTTTGCATGCTGCAATGCTCCATTTTTGCTTAACAGTCTCCAAACGAAGAAGGCTACTTCAAGTTCATTCAATTGCCTTCCAAATTTTGTAAAGTTATCCCGGTATCGCCAATTTTTCAGTTAAAGGGAGGTCCAAACAGCCTAATCTTGGTCTCCCTAGGTTTAAATTTCCTGTTTTAGAATGTAGAGAATGCAAATCTGTCCAAACAGTTTGATCTTGGCAGATTCTTAGATAGGTAGAGAAGCAGAGGAGCCCAACAGCTTAATCTGGGCCCTTGGAAGAAATAAGGGTAGTATGTAGATAGGAAAGCATCAAAAGAAAAATGAATGATGGGTCTACAAGTCTAAGTGCACCTAAATCAAAAGAAGAACAAATGCTAGGTAAGTAGGCTGGGTAGGTAGTTCTGAGGTTGCTGAATCCTAATTGCTGATCAGTTCCAGACTTTCAGGTGTCATCTCATTAAGGACACAATCAACAAGAAATTCTATGCGAGAAGCTCAAAAGAGGTATAACTAACTCCCCTTCTCTGCTTTCCCCAATCATTAACTAACTTCCCCAAAAGAGGTCAAGATCTGCTTGACTCCTCTTAAGTTCAATCATTTTCATAACACTAGCTTGAGTAAAGATCTTCTTCACTCAAAGTTGTTCCATACTTTCCCGAAAGAATGGTCCTACCCCCTTGTAGCAGCCTAAGCTCTCCTGAACTTAGCGCTTTCTTAGCACCTCCATATTAACCACTAACATTATTATTTAGCTCCCTATTTTTCCCATCCCCCTATTAATATTAAGTAAATTTCTCCTACGTAATATCCCTCCCCCTGGTTGAAAATAGCCATAAGCACCCCCGGGAATTGCTCAGTTTACCTAAAACTTAGCGAGAACCCTTGACATTCAAACCATCTCCCAGATACAATGGACTCCTTCCATAGTATAAAATCCCTCTCAGGTAATCAGACCCCTTCCGAAACCTCAAAATGCCCTTAGCCCCCACCTACTTGCTCTTTCCGCCCAAAACCTTACACTCCGCAGAACCTTAAAGCCAGATCGCATCACAAGATTACACTTTCCCCTCCATGCAAGTTATGACCCATCCGTCACCACCCGACGCGATATCGCGATATCGGCAGTCGGCGGTCGCAAGCGCCTAATGCCCAACATAAGCACCCTCCATTCCCCGCCGATGCGATATTGCGATCACATCGGAGCTAATTCATCGCATAACCCCCAACATCAACACCTCACCATGTCATTCTGTACCGGGACCCACCACAGCTGACATCATCCGCCGTACAGCCGACGTCATGCTGACGTCAGCAGCCAGAAAGCCGAAACTTCACGCAGGAAGAAAAATCGCACTTCGGAGCTCCAGAACAAGAAATAGAGGCAATTTTCGATGCGCGATTAGTTTCGAGGAATCTTCGGGGAATCTTTTGATTTCTTAGCCCCTTGTGCGCCGAAAAGCCCGAAAATTGCCCGATCGTGCCAAAATGATCCGGTTTAAAGACAACAGCAGATCAATGACAGCGTTTAAAGTGTATCAGATCAAATCATCAGGCATCAAGTGTGTCAAAGAGTATCAGTCGACGGCAGAAGCCATCAATGTAGCGGCAAAGAGTATCAGTGAAAATCTTGAGCAGCGGCCCGAAGCAGGAGAACATTTAATATCTTCCAGCACATTCATAGAAAGAGGGCGAAGCCACTTGAAGCTCTCAAATCATAATTATTGCACATTTAACTCACACCAGAGCAGATCTGCAGTTCCCAAAGCACAATCATTCCAGCAGCACCGCATCTAGCCCCCAAGGGCCACATTGTCACCTTTTCTGATTCAGCTGCCCCTAGCGCAGCCAAAAAGATTTACTTGCATTTAATTCCAGCAACACCTAGATTTTTGAAGAGTTTTCTAGCAGACCTGTTTAGGTCAGTTGTAATGATGTCTTTCCGATATTTTGCTTATAAATACCACCCTGAACAATGTTGTGAGGGGTTGGTTGGTTGGTAGCAGTTGGTCAGTTTCCTTCCCAGCATTTTCTCCGAGCAGAGACCCGCACTGTAACTGTCATATTTTCTATAATCAAAGATTGCTGAAAGCATGGATTGCGAAACTACTTGATGTTTTCACTTGGCCAAGGAATGATTATGGAATTCCTGTGCTTCTACATGATTCAATAAGTGTTTCTCACCTCTGTTAAATTTTATGTTTTTTTACCACCGTTTCGCCTTCTAAATTGCACGAAAAAAGAATAGCTTAAGATTTGTTTCACTACACCTTAAGTTCAATTTCTGCATTTTTTGATGTTTTCTTCAGAAATAGCTATGAGCATGTATACTTAAATGATCTTGTTTACGTTGTTTCTTTCACATATGAATCCATGTTTAGGAATTCATAACTGCTCCTAGATCCCATTCATCCATTTCTCCTCTCTTTTCAGCATGATGAAATGATTCTCCTTTGCCTTTCATCCCTGATTTTCATTCTGTACTTTCAGTAGATTGATAATTGTATCCTGTGTGGCTATCCTGCTCCATAATTCCCTTGTGACCAAGAAAACACAATAGCAAGGCTCAATATGTGACTCCATGCCCAATGGTTCGAAACTTATCACACCTTACCTTGCCTCTTTGTTCGAGAATCCTACCTCCCATCCAATCACAAACAAAACCCCTTGAAGCTAGAAAGCTAGCCTAAAATCATCAACAAAAGTTGAATCATAAAGAGAGAGCCCTCTCTGATTGCAGGTGGGCTAGAACTTGCAATCCAAAGATTGGCTTGTGGTTACCTCGGTTGTATCCCTATAAGGAGCCTAGGGACAACCTGAGTGATAACACTTACCATTCTCGATTTTGTTGTTTTTGGTTAAGTTAAGGGCTAGGGTTGTTTTTTTTCTAGTACATGCATTATACTGAGTACATGCATCATACTAGGTGCAGACAACAATGTAGAGCATAATATTATTCAGAATTAATTTGTTAAGAGAATGAGATTGTGGTTTTTATTTAATACAGTGTGTTGCATTCCATCTACTGAGGGTTGTGAGAATATTGTTGTAAGTGTGAAATATTTCATGAAAGTGTGCTAGCAATTCGACTAGTTGGTGTTTAATCAGAAGTCGAAACTGTTAGAGTCGGTCTTGTCAGTCCTCCATCAGAGATAAAAACTCTTTCTGCATCTCATTTTTATGTGTCTCACTCCATTCACTCAGCTGCATTCCTCTAGAGGCATGCCATAATCTGACGGAAGGGTCTTGTCAGTTCATTCCCCTCATGTCTTGTACCTACTGGCTTAGGTCTTTTCATCAAAGTTATTAAAATCCTTGATAGTCAATGTTTGATATTTTAATGGAAAAGACTCATTTCAGTCATTAGGTCTAGGGTTTGCAAATTGTTGTTCTCAAAGTGCTTCAATGATACTTGTAGGCCAGAGGAAGGTTCAATAATTCACTCAAATGATGTTTCTAAGAAATAAAATATGATTTTTGGAAAACTAAAAGAGGTTTTTATCCAAAATATTCCATGGACGAAAAACCTCTTTCACTTTTTACACAGGTGTCATGGTTTTAGAGAAATGTCAAAAATACAATTTTCTCGGGAGAATTGATGCACATCTAAAGTGACCTTGGGAAAATCAAGATTTCTCCTATCTTGGTTATCCAAATGACTTTCTAGATGAGTAAAATGCAAACTAGACACAAATATATTTCCAATGAGCTATCATGAGCTCAATTTGGAGTTTAGGAACACCTTCAAAAGTTGACTGCAACAGCACTCTGCCTTGAGGCAGCCTCATCTGACACATTTTGACCAGTCTTGGGAGATTTGATTTTTGATAGGGAAAGTGTACTCCAAAGTACAACTTTCTAGTTGGGTGGGAAATTATACTCAAACACCTTTCCAACGAGCTATCCTGTACCCAATTTGGACACCAAGAAGGCCTCCAAAAGGCTCCTGCAAAACGGCATGGCGCATATAGCTTTGGGCGCGACGCTTAGGAATGGGAGCTCTAAATCAAGAATGGTTTGCATTTTTAGATTCAGCATGAAAAAGCATCACTGATGGTGCATGGCCAAGAAATTTGGAGCATTTTTGGGGCATTTTTGGTCATTTGACAACTTTTGGGCACAAAACAGGGTTTTTCTCCCTCTGCGCCACGCCACTGGCGCGACGCTTAGGATTGGGAGCTCCAAATCACAAATGGTTTGCATGTTTGGATTTAGCATGAAAAATAATGACTATTGGTGCATGGAAAAAAAATTTGGGCAAGTTTTGAGTCCCTAGGAGGTCAAAAACACTCAAACAAATGACCTCTCTGCCCTATTTTGACACACAGGAAGCAGTCTTGGAAGACGTTTTGGAGGGGCCAATGAGCACCAAATTCAGAAATTCCACCTGGGCTGGAAATTAGACAAGCCAAGATTTCTAACAAGCACACTTGGGCACAATTTTGAATCCTTTAGATACCTCAAAACAACCTCCAAAGTGGAGCGACGAATATAGATTTGGGCGCAGCGCATATAGAGAAAAAGGCCAAAATCACTTCCGCTTCGCGACATTTCGATTCGCGACTTTCTTCAAGGGGGCCCACTCATCTACACTACACTTTTTCATCACCTAAGTGAAAATTTAAAGTATTTCCACTAAATGTTGGCTTCTATCCAAGTGGAAAAGGAAGGCGAGCAGTCACCCAAGCCATTTATCATTTTTGTAACGTTGCACCTGTAACTAATGGTTGGATTTCCACTTCCACTTTGTAATGCTTTGAAAAAAACCCCAACTCTTGGTCGTTCTATTTCCTCATGGCATAGTCTATTTATGTATGCAAAGCATTTGCAAAGGGTTGGTTGGGTTGTGATTTCTAGGAGATTGTGGGAGAGAAACTCAGTTCTTCATTGTATATTTTGACAGAGAATTAATGAAAGGCAGCGGCTCTGGTTCATGAGATTCATGTGGTGTGAGTGTAGAAAATGTGTTCTCTTTATGTTTCATATGTATTTCGTTATATTTCACAGTACATTCATATTCATTTCCAATGAAATTTTCTAAGTAAGATAAGGTAGAATTCATGTTTATTGCTCTGCCTGTGGGAAAGTTTCACGTTATGTGTTCTTCTATTGAAAAGGATTCATGTGTTTATGCCCTTCTCACCCTCCTAAACAATATATTCATTCCACATTATTTCAAATTAAATTGCTAGACTTTCCACCTGTCTTGCCTCACGAAGTAATCTGTGCCTTTGTGTTAAATTCTCTACTCATACTGTTCGTTGGTCCCATACATCCCAGAAACTCAGTCATTTATCAAAAATTGTTTCTTGTTTCCATATTTATTTAACTAGCCCAAAATCAAATATTTCACTATAAGTCATCTTAGACCATATCATTTATCTATTCACTGAGCGTGACACGAAGAGATCCCTCTCCTGTTCTGGTAGGGCTAGCTACCAGAGTGAGCGTGGTTTGTGTTTACCCTGAATTTTGCCTTCCTTCAGCCTAAGGCAGATTTAGGTGCTAACAGAAATGATAATGTTAATTTCTATTTTTTGGGCTTTCCACACACAAGAATTTGCAGACATAAGGTTATGCATGATGTCAAGATTAATGAGATGTATTTGCAGGAAAACTTTTAATCAATGCATGTGATGAATTGAATAAGAAAATTAGACATGTGAGTGAATTGTAGTTAATTTATTTTGTATGACTGGTGAGGTTGTGTATTTGAGATTTTTGTCTATAATGAATGTCACTAGTGGTTTAGTTATTTTTTAATAAGTTCCCCTCTTTTTTTGTGGACAAGAGTGATCAAAGGAGTGAAATTTTGAGTAAAGATCTTCTTTTCAGTTTTTAGGGTGAAGGAACTATTCATGATTTAGTTTGATACAATGAGTTAGATAGGGTATACAAAGTGTCTATGGTAGACACAATATTGCACCTCGAAGTTAATGATTATGGATTGACAAAACAAATGTTGAGATAAATACAAACCACTATTACTGGCCCCTTCAGAAACAACCTGCATAGCACAAGTTGCAGTCTAACCCAAAGTAGTATTGGGGGATACTAGAACTAGGTTTTTGTATCTTGAGGTCTGTGTGATGGTTTCCTAGTACCCTTGCGACTTAAATCTACCTTCGTGCAGATGTAATCCTTTCGACTTATAACTACTGAAAATCTATCTAAACAAATTCTAGATTTTGGTGAAGATACTTAGTTATACTTATCATGCATAAATATTATAGATCTACTAGTTCTGCGCAGTAAATAAGCATTAATTCATATTAAGTAGATTACAAAGCAAACATACATAAACTCTGTAGAAGTAAATAGAAGGACACAGATGCTTCAATTTCGGCTCAAAAAATTCTTTATTAGATAGAAATGTTCAGATACAAACTTCTTATCCCTTTGCACTTAGCTACAAGAGCCTCCACACTTAGCTTGCAGACTTACCAATGTCTCCGCACACTCACGTGAAGGAGCCTTCCCCTTTCGTCGAAGTATAGGAAAAATACCTTTCCTGCCTTAACACCTTTCCCTTACGATGCTTCTTTTTAAAAACTTATCTGTAACACTCTCTATGACTCAAATTTATATAGTATTTTATTTATAATACCATGGTTCGTGGACCATTGGCGGGTTCCAAGACTACTCTATCTCTACCCAACTAAGGGACTAAAGCCCCTTTGACTTCTACTAGCTTCGGGCTCCACTTTCCACATTTCCCAGAGACTTTACATTCACTACCACAAGATATTACAAAATTGACTCAAAACTTAACAAAATTGGCTGCAAGGACCCCATCCCAACAAGACCCCAACACAAATTCGGAGACTTACCCTCGAGTCACTCAACTAGTGCCTCTATCTTGTTGCAGAGGTTGTTGAACTCCATCTTCAACATAGCTATGTCAATAGAACATTGCACCATGGCCTACTATAGTTCCTCTACCATGTTTTCTATATTTGGTCCATCCATCATGAGGCGCATTGTCCTTTGACTGTGTTGGAGCGTCTTCAATTTTTCCTGGACTGACAGTGTAAGATGACTTGCTTCCTCTCTCTAAGGCTATATTCCGGCCTTTAAGACAAACTCTTTCCTTTGTAGCTCCTCAATTTGTGTTTGAAGCTATTTTTATTTTGTTAGGCGAGTGAAGTGTTGGACTCATGCCAAAGTGTGCGTAGTCCCTAAGAGTTCATCAAATTGTCACTGCAGCTCCCTCATATATGTGACAAGTTTCTGTAGGTGGGTCCTCCTACAAATTTTTCCATAGTTCCATTACCTACTCGAAGATCAATGTGCAACCTATGATGGTTGCATCCAAAGTGGCCATACTTCTCTGATAGCTCGTCTATATTATTCCTTGACTTCTAGTAGAGTTGTTGACTCCAATTTCAACTCAATCTCTAAGATCTTCATTTGGAACTCAAATGTTACTCCGCTGACCTCATCCTTTGATTCTTTGACATTGGTAGCTGACTTCTGAATCTTCGCTGCTGCTGCTACATTTTATGGAATGTGAAGTTCTAGTAGCATCTGACATGCCTGTGTAATTGTTGCCTCCAAGCTCTGGCTTCACGCAGCCAATTATTTGTTTTCCTTTAGCGCCTGAACCTTTTTTGCAAAAATATTCTCATTGTTCATCTTGACTTCGCTGATAACTGATAGTGTGCACTGCTCCCTGATCCTGAGCTCGTCTGATACACCTTGATAAAGCACGTGGTGGGTTTGAATAAGAAGTGTGACTAAGTTGACACCCATATCTTTTATCTGTATGAGCTAGGCATTTACTTCATCTACTTCTGTGCGCAGTGAATTATCTGGTAAAGGAATAACTTTGAGGTCTAGAGTTTTGTCTGTGTCTATCACCAATGTGCTCACTTTCTGCATGCTCACTTGAATCCCACTCGCCTATGCCATGCTCACCTGAATTCAACCTATTTGAGTGTGAAACTCACATAGATCCTTTTGCATGCTCCCTAGTGTTTGCATGTACTTCTATTTGAACTATGTCCAGAACTCCGTCATTGTGTGGAAGACCTTATCTCTGATCTTATCCAAGTCCCTGTCAGTTAAAACCATTGGATTCGATTGGGCATGCTTATATGATTTATGCTTATTCCTAGGTCCAGACGTCATCTCCTTGGTCCATTTATGTAATTTAAGGGGAGTGCTTTGCTCCTCGCCACCGCCTCCTTCCTCCTCAAAACTTTCCTTGTCCACAGTATGTTGAGAAGAAAACTCCTCAACTTCCAGTGTGGCCTCCTTTGCAGTACACTTCTTGTCAGCGACTACCTTAGTAACAACTTCCTTCTTTTCCTGTGTTTCTTGTGCTTTATTTGTGGCTTGCCCAACCTCTTTATTTTTATATGTTGCTTTCTCTCAAGCAGAAACATACGCAACTTTGTTTTTATTCTGCACTAATGTGGCCTTCGTGGAGGAACATTCACCATCCGTGCTAGTTCCTGTGCTAAGATTTGATGGCCTCCACCACTCACTGGGCTGCGACAGTTACTAGATATGGTAGATTGTACCATACTTTCTTAGGATCTTTCCTTGCGTAGATGGATACGTTGTGAAAATCTTCTTTAAATTTCGTGTAGGCCTCCAGTTGACCAAACAATGTTAATGACAGCCTTGGTTGCTGGCTGATCATAATGCAAAGGTCCATCTCGACCATCACCAAGAATATTTTGTCTCCATGACCCTCTCTGGGTCCTTCATTTCCCATAGTGAAGCAAACTTCGTAGCCCTCGATAATTCATCATCCTGTGGAGGGAACTAGCTTTCCTTTGTCAGCCTCCATGCGATGAGGGAAATCAATAAAAGCATCCAGGCATAGTGGAATGCCTTGTTGTCATCCTGTGCTTCACGACAATTCAACAAAAACTCTTTGCAGAGATACTGGGCCCAGTTGTACTCCACCCCCTTTGTGCATTGTGTAGGCAAGGAAATGACTAGTACTGAAACCTCATCCGTGTGACACTTTCTCATAATCTTACAAGTCAAAATCTAGGCGGAAAACTACACCTCCCTATCAGTGATGGAACGAATAGAGTATCCGAACGAATTCTTCACTAAGCCATACTCCTGCTTCATTTTATTCGTAATTTGTTTCTCTTAACTCTTGCATCCAAATTCCTTGATGGGATCCACCATTTGGTGGGGCAACCTTGCGATACAGTGGATCAACATATCTGTGATGAGGATGGGCTCTCCCAGCTATAGACACCCATCATGCATGAGTGTAAGCAATTGGCGTATGCACACCATGTTGATAGTGGTTTGGCTAAAGTGTGGTACCCACAACATATTTAGGAACCCGACGTTTTTGACCCCCGCGACCCACTTCATAGTCTCTAGTCTCATGACTCCAGCCTCCTGATAGTATATTTTTTCCAAATATGTCTTTGTCACTAAATGCGAGAATTTATCGTGATCAACAAGATCCCAATCCTTCATTTTGAGTGCAGTAATGCATCCTAATAGTGGGCCTTCAAATGGCACTTTGTCTGGTAATAGCGGTGTAGATACCATAAAATTTCCATAATCAAGATCTTTCAGGACCTTTGTTCTACCCTTTCACGGAGGGATATATTCCGTGAGCCTTATGATAGGCTCGCCCTCCTCAGTATCTAACTCTTCAAACCTATTGTGAAGCGCCTCTACGTAAATATCCAAGGGTTCATATGGCTATTTCGACTTGTCCATCTTTCCTTTTTACCAAACCTCCATAGGGTTCTTCCTCAGTGACTATTGCATTGGTATAGCCTATGACTTCTTCTGTTTTCCCTTAGCACTTGATGGTTTAGGCCTAGGTGACCACAGTGTCATAGGCATAGACGGTGTAGCTTCCATTGCTGATACAATTTTAGGAGTTGCAGTGTCAGAGACAGTGGTTTTAGAGATAGTGGCTTTAAAGATAGCAGCTTCTGTAGGATCAACAATTTTCACAAGGAAGAGCTTACGATTCCACTTAGGAAAGTTTGAGAACTCGGGCTATGATAAAAGTTCCTTCAAATTATTTTTAGACATATAGTTGGGCAACAAATTTTTCGAAAGAAAAGTGTTTGATTGTATGCTAGCATGTTATATTTATAGGGAATTTCAAATTCAAATCTGACCGTTCCCTCCAATTTCTGCTCATAAATTCATCTTTGGCAGCAGATTTCCAAAGATTTGCACCATAAATGCAGCCTACCCTCTCTTCCTAACGATATTTTTGCCATCCAATCAGATACAATGCGTCCAATGAATATTTTTAGACTCATCTGCATGGCACCATCCTCCATGGCACAACCCTCTTGGCATAGCTCCTCCTAACACACTTCTGGCTCCCCTCACGTAGCCCCATTACTTCATTTTTAGTATTCAGGTAATGTAGTTTATAGTCCCATACTCCCTAATAGCTACTTGGAGTACTAAGATTATCCAGCTACCATGTAGTCATTTCACAGGGGTAAGATCCCCTTGATATAACTTCAATCAACTCCCATTGAATCTTCCCATAAATATTTCCCGATTCAGCTTCACGAGCTAAACTACGCTACCTTCTGTAATTTCCTTGACTACATAGGGCCCCGACCAATGCATTTGAAAATTCCTTGGGAACTTCATGAACTTTCTATCATATAGTAGTACTAAATAATTTACCTTAAAGGTGTGCTACTTAATATGTCGATCATGCCAAGCCATCTCATGCTCCTTCTGAAGTTGTTGGTGAAATCCTACTAAAAATCAGTTTTCTTCTACTTCCACCAATTGCGCGAGCTGCTCCTCCATATTCTCGTGGTCCACAATATTAGTCAATGTTGCAGTTCACAAACTCAGCATAATATACTCCATGGGCATCGCAACCTCTATCCCGTAGACTAGCCTAAACAAGTATTGTCCTGTTAATTTCTTGCACCTCATCCTATATGCCCATAGGATTGTTTGTATGTGCACATCCTAGTCATTTCTATGCATGTTGTAGACCTTCGTCAATGAATTCTCCAATATTTTCTTGAATTCTTCAACCGTACCATTTTCCTGAGGATGATAGGGCATACTCTTTTGATGATAAACCTAAAATTCTTCAAGCATTGCATAAATAGTTTCATTTAGATAGTGCGTACCCCTGTCATTCATCAGTATATTAGGACACCCAAACCTTGTCAAGACATACTGAAATAGGAACTTCACGGCTATAGAAGTGCTATAGTCCTTCACCTGTTGTGCTTCTTCCCACCTTCTCAAGTATTCAGTTGCAATAATAATATATCGCACGCCAATATTCTTCCCCGGGGGCTATATTAGACCGACAAAGTCAATAGCCCATTTTTTGAAAACTGGTAAATAAATTTGATGATTCAAGGTAAATTTATCCCTTCGCGATGGTTTTCTTGCCCTATGACAAGAATTACATGCCTTTCAATATTCCTTAGAATCCTTATGTAACATTGGCCACCATAATCCTGCTCGTAGAAACCTTTGCATGGTCGCTTTACCTACATAGTGTCCTCCCACTGCTCCTACATGTGCTTTAGCAAGGATACTAGATCGTTCAAACTCTGGAATGTATCGACGTAGTATTTCATCAGTACCCATCTTATATAAGTGTTGCACAATCAAAGAAAAGTGTGTGGACCACCAATTCCTTCTTCTGTTGAGAAAAATATCCTTTCAGGGTTGTGCCAGTAGTTATAAATTGAATTATATCAGCAAAGTGATCATTGACAACCTGTACATTAAAGAGTTACACATTTGGCAACCCTTCTTCCAAACTAGTTGGTTCTTCGCCTGTCTCAATCTGAGATAAATGATTTGGTCCCACATTGAATCATCTAGGCTTTACAATGACTTCACATATTCTTGAAACAACAATAACCATCTACAAATCTTCCCCCCCAACACAGGCTTGTTGACCAGGTACTTGAGAGCATATTGATATGTATACATTTTGAAATGTGCACCCAACAAATAATGTCAAAACTTTTGTAGTGTGTAGACCATTGCCAATCCTTCATGCTTGGTAGTCGAATAGTTATTCTCAGCCTTTGATAATTGTGAAGGCCATAGGGTGATCTATCTCATCTTCACCTAGTTGGCCCAATACCACACCCAACGCAATACAAGAAGCATCTACATGCAAATGAAATTCCCTCTTCTAGTCACAAAACACTAAAATAGGCGTAGTCACTATATTTTCCTTTAAGACATCCAGACTATGCTGACACTCTTCATCCCAGTAGAAGATCATTTCCTTCTTCATTAATTTCTCCATCGACATGGTCATCTGCGCATAAGCTTTGATTAACATTCTATAGTAACCTATGTGGCCCAACGTTGCGCGCAACTACTTTACATTCTTCGAAGCTTATAAATTGATAATCATTGTTATCTTCATAGGATCTACCATTAATCCCTGCTTGTAGACCACGTGACCTAATAGTATCCCATAAGGCACGCAAAATATACACTTCTTCAAATTTAGAGAAATTTGGTATCTGTGACAAGTATCCAACATAAGGCGCCGACTTGCAACATGGTGTTTTACCAACCCAAAGACAGTCTAGTCATCAAAATAAAATTCTAAGAATTTATGGATGAATTCTTTGAACGCTGCAATTACAACTCTTGAAATGATCAAGGGTGCATTCTTTAGTCCGCATGGCATCAATGTGTATTGGAAGCATCCACACTCTATTATGAAGGTCATCTTGCTGCAAACCTCCGGTGCAATCTTAATTAGATGGTACCCTCAGAACCCATTAGTGAAAGAATAAGCTTCCTGCCCTCCAACATTCTCCAAAACTTCGTCTGTACATGGTGTTGGGAATAGGTCTGAGAATATTATTATTTCACCTTATTTCTTCTTCTCTTGAACTACCTTAGGGCTCACCTAATTAGATTCTTCTACTGGCTTAATAATTCCTGCTTCCAACATTTTGTCTATCTCTTTTCGCACGTTTTCCTTATACTCGGGATTGAGCTGGTAAGGTCTTTGTTTCATGGGCTTCATATTGGGTTTTTAAGTGATATTCATCACTCCCAAATCTCCTACTAATCCCTTCAGGTCTGAGAACTTAGTGGGAAACAAGTCATGGTACTCATACAACAGTTTTGTAACTTTATCAACTATACCTTCATCCCAACAATCTCCTATCTTTGCAAACTTACGTTTCATGTCAGATCCAATGTTTACTTGCCTAGTCTTCAAAGGTTCTAATATGCTAGGGCTACCTGCTTTAGGTCCTTCAAACTCTTGCTATCGTTTAGTCTCTAAAATATCTATTTTTCATGCATCATCTTCTTCTTCTTCTGAAGTGACATAGTAGCATTCTAGCGCATGGTGCAGCTAGGTACTCCAGGATGATTGAACCCATTCTACTGGCTCTTTATGTGTTCTAAAGATAGCAACCTTAAATTCCTAGAGCACTTCATCAATGAAATTAAATCCATCCTCAAATATAAAAGTTAAAAAGAATCTCTCCCTCAAGAAGTCTTATTCAGTCATCCCATGGTGTATCTCTATTTCCAAATACCATTTCATTGGGATAGTATCGAGTGTATGACGGAAGATATGCACCCATTCTGATTGTGGCTCTTCTCCCCAAGCTTTAGTCCACTACGCCAAGTGCTCATGCAGATCATCCTTTCCACTATATTTTTCATTCATCTACATATTAGAGTATCCAAACCTCAACTTCATCATCTGTTTGTATGCCCTCCAATCAGCAAATCTTTCCTCATGCATACCCCACCAACGGGCATGCATAGTGCACAGTGCCAATTCCAGTGCCTAGAATCAATGTTCCTCGAGAACCTCCCTTTCAATATCATCCATAAATAGATTAACATCATTCAAACCATAATAATGTAGGATATTTATTACCTCCATAGATACGCACCACAACAATTTTGTCATCATATTGCAATGTAAAGTAGAGACTTCATGCAACCGATTGTGCTAGTGTTCGAGCTCTTCATCTGAGTTTGAGTTACAGGAGTTTTCTCTTTCCCATGTGATCTTCCCATCTACAGTGGGATTGATCTAATCTTCATCATGCATAGATATCTTGTATATCTAATCTAGATAATCATCTTCCACATAATCACAGATTGGTTTAAGTGTAGCATGCTCCTTTAGCAGGGTCCAATGGCACAATAACCCTGAGTGCCTTATTCTAAAATGTCATCCTTCACTTCTTCAGATTAATCACTGCATCCATGTTAATAGCCCAACCATTTCCTAGTAGCATAGGGTAGGGATTGTTGTCATCCACTATTTCAATTACCTCAAAGTCAACTAATTCACTTGCTCCTTCAATGTCCATTGTTACCCCATACAGGAACCCCCTAGGAATGATCTTCTACTGATTGACCATGTGTAGTTGTATAGGATACCATTGTAGCACAAGTATTCCCATCCTTTCCCATGTCTTATTAGGTAGTAAATTTGCATTAGAACCCAATTCCAGGATGACTTGGTCCATTTCATACTCCCTGATCTGCGTAGTTAACATCATCTCGCACCCGGTCCACTTCTTCTGTTTATCTAGTTTCCTCACAATGCGTTGCTTTGGAGGAAGCTTAATTTCTCCCATACAATTGTCAATTAGCTCTTGGATCCCTTCCACTACCTTCTAATCCCTCAACAGCTTCATACAAGTTTTTGAGAAAAAGTGGGTAGCAGCGAAGGATCCAAGTTCCTAGCTGATTTCTATTGACTCCGAGACATAGAAGATTCAGAAAAATTCTTTTTGGCCTCCATAAAAGTTTCCTTAGCTTGGTTGAGGCCAAACCCGACTTCCTATTCAGCAACCTTGCGCATCCATCCTTCGGTTTCTAACTTCTTTCCATTATCTTCTCTTGTGGCCATTACAGTACACATGATGATATTGATGTTATGATATTCTTCGCAAGGTTTCACCCTCATCATCTCGATGTTCTGCTAGGATGTTGTGTCCTTTTCTCCTACACTTGGCAATTAGTACTGGGTAGTCTTCTATCACATGATCGAACTATTTGCATTATTGACAATATGGATGCATTGGCTTTGGACAGTCGCACGCAAAATGTCCATCTTTGTCACAGTTATAACAAATAACTTATTTGCGACATCTGCGAGCCCCTCCTCCTCTTCCTCTTCCATGGCCTTGGAATCCTCCGTGCACTACACCCACGCTTTGATCCTGAGGTCGATTTTCTACCTACATTCGATAGGTAGGGGTCCTTTCCATCATTAATTCATAACTTGGACCATTTCGTTCATCATGTCCAATCAATTTACAGAAGGTACAAAACAATTGTTGTGGTGTCCGAACAAACTTTTGCAATAGATGACAATTATCAGTTTCGTGCTTTCCAGCTATTTGGAAGATAACACACCATAATGGTACTCCTATGCTGGGTCCCATGATATTTTCAGGCTTAAGAGGAACAAGCTCCAATTAGGTAATTGAGATAAACAGGGCAATGATCCTTATCATGTCCCTTGTCATTGAATTTTATACACCAGACTTCAGCGCACACCTTCGGCTGAGCTTCCTTTCATGTTTTCAAGCTCTACAAATACATGTGCAGACATGCCAACTACGAATGAATCTATTTTACTCCAATAATAATATCTTGTAGTAGCGAGGCTTCCAACCTCATTAGGATCTCCACAACCCAGGCTTGCATTCCTATCTCCTGTTGTGATAATGGTAACCTTAGGTGAGGCAACAACAAAGAAATGTACAAGTCTCAGTGTTCATCATCCATGATATTCATATTCACCTGTGAGATCAAGAATTTTAACCTCTAATCAAAATCCCATGAGGATTCAGTTACCCTTTATTGTATCTCTTTAAACTCTGCCATAGACTGCGCCTAAGACTTAGGCTTCTTAAAGTCATTGTTCAACGGTTGTTGAGTCTCTATCAATGTCACACCAAGTCTGTCTTGACATAACATGATATACCAAGTCAACGCCCTATCCTACAACATTATGACTAGCTACAATTTCTTTAAATTATCATTAGTGATGTGATGTGTTGTCCACAGAACACTTGCAACAAACCATAATTTCTCTAGGTCTTCACTCCCTACCCCTTTAAGGATCGACATCTTCATTGTGTTTTCCATGATGAATGGTTTAGGCAAAGGTGGAGGTGGGGGTGAAGGTGTAGGTTTATGTGGCAGAAGTGGAGGTGGAGGTCGAGTGGCTAGATGAGGTATCCTCAGGATACCCTGACTTACCAACTACAATGCACTTCATGGTGTATTCAGAATTGTTCCTTCATCATCGCTTGAAGAGGATCCCAATAACGGACTATATTCAGATCCTGATTCTTTGTTCCTTCTAAACGGTTTTCGACTTCGCAAAGTCCCAAACATCAAGGTAGTGGCATAACCCATTTTTCACACAAAAGCATCTTAATCCAAGTTTTCAGAGATTTTAAATTCTTACCTATAGGTCCTTTGAAGAGTCTGCACTCTACTTCGCTATAACTAATGGTCGTATCAATCACAAGCTCAGTGATGAATATTCTTATGATAGAATCAATCAAGTGATCAACAATGCACATGATGTTATTTTCTAAAGCTTCCAAGCGCCTCACGAGCTCTGGAGTCCACACAATAGCACAATCAAGTCTCCACGTAGCCTAACTCTCTGCTAATCAAGACAGCCACTCATGCAATTAGCAGGGGAAGAAACAGAAAGAGGCTTCAGTCTCACATGTGTAAAGGTATCTCTCCAACTGTTGTTCCTTAGATAATCACATATTTTTGTTCTTCTGAGTTGCAAACACGTGTATCTTTTAATCAAGCCACTTCTCAATTTATTTCTTAATATGGAACCATTTATTTGATAGCATACATTCCTCAGATAGATCCTGGTCCTAGCAACAAAACCATTTGTTGGCTTGATGGGGCTTGACCCAGGTTCATCTTTAACTGTGCCAACCAGAAAAACCGTAACTTCTGGCCCTTTTTGAAAGAACCTATAGAGCGTAGGGTGCAGTATCACCTAGAGCAATATTGGGGGATGCTAGAACTAGGTTTCTGCATCCATAGGGCTGTGTGATGGTTTCCTGGTACCCTTGTAGTTTAGATCTCCCTTCCTGTAGATCTAATCCTTTCGAAAGATAAATACTGCAAATCTATCTAAACAACTTCCATATTTTGGGAAGGAACTTATTTATACTTATCATGCATAAATATTACAGATCTAAAATTCTCGCGTAGTAAATAAACATTAATTCATATTAAACAGATTATAGAGTGAAGATACATAAACTTTGCAGAAGTAAATAAACAGACACATATGCTTCAAATTTTGCTCAAAAAGTCTTTATTAGATAGAAACATTTAGATATCGACTTCTTATCCCTACGCACTCAGATGCAAGGGCCCATGCACTCAGTGTGTGGACTTACTGAGGTCTCTGCACACTCAGGTGTAGGAGCCTTCCCCTTTCATCTAAGTACACAAAACAAACCTTTCATGCCTTAGCACCTTGCCCTTACAATGCTTATTTTTAAAAATTTATCTCTAAGACTCGCTATAACTCAACTTTATATAGTATTTTCTTTACAATACCATGTTCCATGGACCATGTGCAGGTCTCAAAACAACTATATCTCCTACCCAACAAAGGGACTAAAGCCCCTTTGAATTCTACTAGCTTTGTGCTCTACTTTCCACATTTCATGGAGACTTTACATTCGCTACCACAAGATACTATAAAATTGACTCAAAACTTAACAAAAATGACACCAGGGACCCCATCTTAATAGTTGGTACATGATGAATATGATATAAAAAGAATTCGTTTCTTGCATTTATATCAAAACTAAAAATAATATTGGTGGTTTTATCCCTTTAAGGGTATCCATCTAAAAATTGTTAGAAACCAAGACAATACTAAGAGGAAGGGTGAATCAATGTTGTAGGAATTTTAACAATTTCATTTACCTATGAAATTATACTAGGAAACCATAAATAACTTCACATGAACATGAGATGTAATAATATTAGTAACACAAGGAACAAACAAATTCTTTAGTTTGTTCTTCAATTCATTCACAAGGCAAGCTACAACTTTTCATTGTAACTTTCTCTGGTATACAACTCCCTGATTTATTAGCTACAAATAAATGGAGCTACAACACAAAATATTTACCAACACCTACTAGAAGAAGCTATAACTCCTAATCTTCAAAATAGAACTTTCTTGACATCAATGATTCATCTTTCATCCATTTTCAAACTAGAACCATGAATGCAAACCCTTTTACAAAATAAAACAATTTTCTTCTTCCTCAAACACCTATATATTCAACAATATTTCGTTACTAAGAAATTCATGATTGCACCAGCACCTTGCTTCACCACAAAGTCTTGAACCAAGTCTTGCAAAAAGCCTTTTTCAGTTCGTCAATCGATTTTTCTTATAAATAATTTTTCTTCGCTATTTTTGGCCTTTTTTCTTTTCTTGCATTCTTTCATGAATTTTTGTTTTTGGATTTCTCCTATTTATTTGAGTTTTCTAAATGTGCTCTTTAAATTTTCAATCTCTGATTTCTAGTTTTGAACTAAAGTTTTGGTTTTTTTTGCTAATTTTGGACAATCTAGAACTTATCAGCATTTAGCAAAGATTTATTAAAATTAGTGGGCTCTAACTTTGGCTTGACTTCCGATTCCTCCACCGAGTATATATATTTCACCAATAATATCCTTTAGCCCCAGTATGCTAGCCCCTTACCTATTATCGACCCATGAGACTTGTTTTGTGACTTCTACCATGGTCTTTAGGTTCTTAACTGCTCTTTAAGCCTTTGAGGTCTTACTTCATTTATAAACCTTGTCCACACTCTTGGTTTCTATTATTGCATGAATCCTTGTTTTGGCGCTTATATTGGCCCTCGACACCTTTGTCTGAGTGCAAATAACCTGTGTGCCTTTCTATTCTTCCCCGGTTTTCCTTATACGATGATGTGTCCTAGTGGTGTCCGCTCGCTACACATGTGCCCAATAACTGCAATTCCAGGTTGAGTTGGCTCTGACAACTTCATTGTCATCCCACCAGTTCATCTATGCACCACTTCAAATCCTTCTGAGGTGATGCCAAGGGGATGACGTGATAAGCGCCATAAGTGTCTTATGGATTTCCCCACACGTTACATGGAAATGGGAAACTTAGCCAGCCAAAAAGGCTAAAAACTCCAGCCATGTGTCCACCTCTTAGTGGTCCATGTCACTATTGATGCCATAATCTACCTATGCATCTACATCATCCCTATTAGACATTCGTATTTCACCACCTATCTTCTATGAGAGGAGAGAAATAGGGGTCCCAAATCCTTGAATTTTCACCATTTTACCTTTATAAATATTTCTAAGCATGTCAGCCTTTTAACACTGTGTTTCCTCTCTCCATTCTCCGTGTCGCCGAACTTGCCTCACTGTCATGAAACCACTTGCCGTTTGTGTGCACCCCCTCAGGATATTTGTGGTTTTGAAGGTGGGGGTAACTAAATCAACCACAACCATTGATCTTGTGATCAACAGATTGTGGGAACAACTTTGTGCCACCTCCCCTATGTGTTAATGGTCAAGTTTTGGACCCCCATACAATTCCTTTGATGCCTTGATTAGGACACATGTGGCCTAATCCTTCCAACCACATGGACATTGTTTAACCTGTCAAGTCTGTCGTAGGGATTAATGTACAAGTGATTAAGGATATAAAAACCCTCTTGGGTCTCCCGGGATCCAAGGCTGATGGTTTTAGGTGACCTACAATTTTTCAAATATACATGCTCATATTCATGTTAATCTAGAATTGACAATGTAAAACAGAAGAGTTACCTCTCGATCTCTGGTGTAGTTTTGTTGGAGATCTCAGTGTGGCAAAGGGAGGACTGCTTCACTCGCTCCTCGAACAGAACCTACACATAGAAAAACAATAAGTAACCTTTACAACATATACATATTGATTATTAAAAGCATTAACATATAGGAATAAGTAACCTTTACAACATATACATATTGATTATAAAACTAGCATGCATCTAAGAGAACCATCAATATTGAATTCACATCAACATATACAGAAAAGAAGTCTCAACATTATGAAGTAGATAAAACATGAGTAGATCTATAAAGTCATATCATAGAAGAGTGATTACAAACATGGTTTCTAAATCAATTCTTCCCTTATCTCCTTGGCTCGTTTCCCTCTCTCTTGCTCAACTCTTCAAAAACATAACAATACTTGTCTCAATATTCAGATTAGGATCTCTGTTACAATGGCTAAGCCTCTAATTTATAGATGAGGAGAGGCTCTCTCCTTTCCAATTTAATCATGAGTTCGAATGAGGAAAAACCTTGGGTTTTGCTTCACTTTATTGTTCTTTTCCTTCCCTTGAGGATCTGTAAGGATTAGCAATGTACTTAGTTAGGACTCAGGAAAATGTTTTTTTCTTTTGAAATTGACATTTGAGTGAAAGGCAGAGTGTCAGTAAGCCAACTCGCACTTTGACCTCCGAAATCCCATAAATATCCAACAATTCTTCCCTTTAGGCAAAAAAACTCATTAGCCTAGGGACTAATGCCTTCTGCTTATTCATGGGCTACGTTATAACTCCATTTGTCTATTTCTCAGGTGCGTTACCTGGGCAAATGGGCCTACAACATATTTTTTTCTTCTAGTTAAAGTTTCCTTATCCTCTGAGCATATGAGGAGGTCATTATTTGTATTAAAAATCAATCCTAAAGTGTGACGTCAGAGACGAAGACGATGTCAAAAGTACTTTACATAAATTTAAGAGAGAGAGAGAGAGGATTGGAGCTTCAGAACTATAGTAGACATGAAAAACAAGAACATATTTCATACATAGAGAGACATGTCCTGATTTGGGCATTCCCATGCTCAATAGATGTATCAGAGTGATTCTCAAAATAGGTATGATTGTCATCTCCACTAATAGGTAGAATGTGGAGGTTCTGTCATAATATGATCAATTTGAAGAGATGTCTTCAAAAATAATATACGCAACTTGGGAGAGGAAACAAGGTTGAGTGATGTAAGCCTTTACCCTAGGTCTTGGTTTTTGCCTCTCTAAATGGCATATTTATGAAAATATGAATAAAGGAGTCAAATTTGAAAAGATTAGAAATATTTTGATTTCCATTCAATGATGAAAATTGTTAACAGACATGAGGATGGCCACCGATAAGGATGATGGTCTCTAAGATTTCCAGTACAATCTAGCAAATGCGAGAAGTTTGTTGCCATTGAAAACCCATAGAATCATTCCACTAGAAGCCAATAGTGAAAACCCCCAATCAAATGTAGGGTAAATTTCCATTGACGACTGCAAGTTTGAGGGTGCTGATATGTTTCTCGATTTGTTTCCTAGATAGGGTGTTGAATTCGATAGGAAGAGATATGTCAAAGGAATGAAATAAGGTTTCCTACATTAGTTGACACAAAACGAGACAAGAATGATTTTTTCAGAGATAGATTAGAGCAATGGATCAAACAGACGGAGGGAAGTTTCAGGCATATGATGGTATGGTTGATATAGGAAGCAAAGAGTAGATGAATCGCTTGAACCATAGAATCCATGACAATAAGGTTACCAAGAAGCTTAGACTCATGAACATGAAAGAGTGTTAGGATACAGGTATGTAGGAACATCATAGTATGAAGGCTAAACTAATAGAATGGTAAGCTTTGGATAAAGCTGACAAAGAGGATTACTAAGGGGGTGCCATGTTCATGGGATTGACTGCTACCAAAAGATCCTGCATAATATAGATATTGAGCCACTCGTGTGTCCAATTTTTTTGATATGATTAAGTTTAACGAGTCCAAAAGGGTAAACTTCTTGGTCTTTTCATATTTAGAGAGTTTGAAAAGATTGTAAAGACAAGTCCATGGGGTATCTTTGTCGTGGTTGATGACTAAGTGCCAGAAATGGTTAAATATTATACCCGACACAGTTTCTTTTTTGTAAGCTATTCCATTGAGTCCAAATAAAGTGATAAACCTATTCTCAATAGACATCTACCTCATTTTTTTATGAGTATGAGGAAACAAAGTGAAATTAATATTCTTTGAGCAATTTTAACGAGTTAGACGAAGAAAAACTTAATAGATATTCATAAAATTTTAACATGTTAGATGAAGAAAACTTGATATATCGTTTTCAGTTTGAGGGAGTGAGAAAAATAGATAAAAGAAATTGATAAGGTGTTCTTCTTAGAAGTTTTACGAGCCCGAAGAAGGCAACTCAAGGGTTTTTTAGTTCATGAGCGAGGAAAAGTCCCAAAAAAGAATGTGCTCATATCTTCTTCGTAGGAGTTATACAAGCTCGAAGAAGGCAACTCAAGGGTTTTTTAGTTTAAGAGTGAGAAAAAGTCCCAAAAAATATTGTGCTCATCCGAAGTCAAATCTGGTCAAGTCTACATAAAAGCACTAAAATATCATCAGAGCATAAGTAAAATTTGATGTAATACCAATATGGCTAATGTTTAAATAGTATAGGAGTGAATAACGTCAATTTCAATGACTAGCTAAAGTAAGTCTTACCTCCAAAGTGACTATAAGAATAGTGATAGACCCTCATTTTCATTGTTTGAATTTTGTGAGAGTACTATGGAGAGAAAAAGGAGTAGAACTTTCTTGAGTGATTGTGAGCAATCCAGGAAACCATTCGAAGTTATGTCAGTTCCAAGTAGGTGAATTTATCCTTATCCTACATTTAAATACTTAATTCATGTTTATTTTTCGTTAATTTAGCATTTTTTAGCAAGCCTTAGGTTGCTTGGCCATCAAACGCAGTCTCCCAGGTCATGGGGTGCATTAAACACCTTTTCTCTGAGGGGGAAGGGTGTTAGCACACCCTGTGAGCATAGGAGGGCCACATTAGTCGGTCGAGTACAAGGATAACCTAGTTTTCTTGAGTTCCTAGGGTTTTCTTCCAGCTAGAAACTGATATAAGGTTGTGTGATGTAGGGATCAAAATTCTAAGATGCGTCTCTCGATAGAAAGTGCCCACGATGCTAAGGAACTACAAATTTTGAATGATATGGCATGGTTGGCAGCTTTGAGGCATTGTCGGCTACAAAAATATGCTAGACTTAACCTGATGAAAATTTAGGAGGATTTCTTGAGTTGGATTACCTAACCGTGGGATGAACAACTAGGATTGTTCAAGATTGGTGACCATGAGCTCCCTATAAATATAGAATACATATACTTCCTTTCTAGTTTATCATGTAGAGGTGCACGAGAAAATGTCTTGGGAGGGAGAGTCGATTCGAGGACCGTCATGGAGTTGATCCAAACATATTGCAGTGAAGGAAATAATCTAGTAAGAAACATAATTCCAATGAACAGGATAAGGTTAAGACAAATGAGGTTTATTTTATGGATGGTCGTGCACCTTGTAGGGTCTAAGACTTAACATGTGGCTACAAAGGGCCACTTCCTACTAGCATTAGATTTCTTGGGGTCGCAAGTGTTCAAGTGGTGTGAGCGAGTCCTTTGTTAAGTGAAAGAAGAGTTGACAACATGTAAGACTTAGGTCCAAAGAGAGTTTGGGTATGGAATGTTGATCATATCCTTCATACTAGAGAGGGTTCCCATGATGAGGCCTCCCATAAGTCTTGGTATAGCCGGTCGTTGGGAGCCTACATAGGATCAATGGATAGCCCTAGTGCCTTGTATAGGAGGTGGACTGATTATAAATTTCTTTCAAGATGACTTATTTGAGTGGCTCAAAGGCCAAATCCCTATGATTGAGGATTATCCTTTTGCCAACATGAAGTATACAGGATATCCAAAATTGGTACCTCCACCCAACACTTAGTGGGGGCCACTAGTTAAGAGCATAGATCAAAGTGAAAAGTAAATTTTCTCTTTTGAAGTTGATGCAATATTTTTTTTATTAATAGGTGAAATAATTTGACATGAAGTGTTTTCTTAACACAAATGTGTCGCTGGTTCATCCTGTAGAAATTCCTTTCCATGCTAGGTGAGGTGAATAGCTACTTGAGGCTATAGAAATAGGATAAGGTGTGGCAGCCACCAAAGAGGGAGATGACACACAAAGTCTACGCGAGGTTTATAGGAACTCAAAGGCTTAAGCATGGGTGTACCACGTCTTCCCATGAGAGAGATACCTATCAAAATGCATCGGCACAGAGTGGGTTTTCCGTAGTGGTTTTTGGTGCCTCTGAGGATTTTAGGTAGAGAATTTATCTTTTACAATGAGCAAAAGACTCAGCAAGAGTAGAGTATGGCCAACGGGTGTCAATGCGAGGCTTAACAAAGCCATTTTTTAATTTAAACCCCCAAGTTTTGGAAATTTTTTATGTAAAAAGACTGGAACAAATATATATTATATATAATATATATATATATATATTATATATTATATATATATATATATATATATATATAGATATATATATATATACGATATATATTGCGAGAGAGAGAGGAGAGAGAGAGAGAGAGAGAGAGAGATTTTGGTGATTTAATGGTGTATGTGTTTCTTGAATTTTGTAAATTTTTACTATGAAAATTTTACACTCATGAATGTAAGTATAAAGAATGTGACAGATTCCAATCCAATACATAATTTTCTAATGAATGAGAGAGTGAGTTATATTCTCTAGGAACGTGTTCATAAGTGATAAACTCAAATTGAAATTCTAAAAAGTTATACCCTTAAAAAGTAACATAACAAGATTAAATTGCAAATGTGATAATGATTAGTCAATTTCATAACAACATGTCGAGAGTCTAACCTAACCACTAGATTGGAGACGTCATGAGATGTAGCTTGAGTGAGGAGTTCAATAATGGACATGTACTTAGCAATATTATTGGTGGTCGAACCAAGAAAAATCCCCTTAGGACTAAGTAGTTTCGATTCAAGTGTATAAAGAACCTAAGAAATTGATGTAATGTGCCGTGTGTGATGACTGACACCATGCATATATCTGATATATGGTAAGGGTGACAAATGAATCTATGCAATGAGGGACGTGTATGAGACAAATACCCAGTTAAAATCCAAAGATATTGAGAAACACCGAAAGAAGAAAAACTTATATACATAAAATTACAAAGAAGATGCCCAGTAGAACGCTAGGGAAAATACTTTTTTCAGATAGATCCCATTACGGGGCTCAGCGAGCAGGATTCCACCACAGTCCTGAAGTTGATAGGAGCCTTTTTAAAGAACCTTAGTAATGAAATATGAACCAAACCATAGTGGTTGAAGTGTTCCTTCCCCCAAGAAATTGTGCTTTTGATCGTAAAGTAAAATGAGGTCACCCTCATGGTGAGATCGAGGCTTGACATGTTTGTCATATTGAGATTTGGCTCATTTCTTATGTGCTTTGAGATCCAGTGTGACATCTCGATGAGCCTCATCCAACTTATTTGGTAACAACAAGTGCTCTTCTTTAGCAGGAGTTCAACAACTAGTTTGAGGGAGGTGATCTGACACTCGATGGGACAAATTGCTTCTAGGCCATAGGTAGGATGAAATGGCGTGAAGCTTGTAGTAGTTTTTAATGAAGTTTGGTATGTGCAAAGAGTAATATATAACATTCGATGCCAGTAGGTTTTATGATATCCCACTAACCGGTGGATCATGGTCTTGTGGATGCCATTGATAGCTTCCACCAGGCCATTGGCCTATGGGTAGTAGGAGGAAGAACGTTCTCATTGAAAACTGAGCAAAGATGTTAATTTAGACATCATATGCTTCTGAAAGTGGGAGCCATGGTCTGTAACGATTGTGAGGGGTACAATGAAATGACACATTACCTGATTAGATAGTAATAGAGTAGTTTCTCCATCAACTCGAAAAGTGGGAATGGCTTTAGCCAATTTCGTGAAGTAGTCTACAATGACAACAATGTAACTATGTTCGTGAGAGGAAGTGGGATTACAGGTGATGAAGTCAATTCCCCATTTAGAAAAGGGGCCGACAGAAATAACTGGGTGAAGAGGGGCAGGGGTGCATGCATTTTCTTCATATAGGTTTGACAAGGATGACAATGCTAGACTATAGTAATACAGTTTTTACACAAGGTTGGCGAGTAGTATGTTGCACACAATTTTTTTTAGGTAGTAGCCATGCCAAAAATATGACCACCACATGACCCAGAATGGCAGTCATTAGGAACGTGTTCTTCTTCATCATGTGTTAGACAACGTCGAAGAAATGAGTCAGTGCGATGATGATATAGAGTAGTGTTTAGAACTAAGTAGTGCTTAGCCTGGTGGTGGATGCAATGAGGGTCATTTGATGATAGATATGGGAGAAAACGTTTTGTTTGGAGGTAGAAAAGAATATCTTTGTACCAAGGATCAATAGAATCAACTAGATAGGCATATTCATCAGGCATAGGAACATGGGCTACTTCATCTCGGTGAACTCTCGGAAGGTCCAACAATAATTCGACAAAGACTAGGGAATTTTTAGCCTTTGAAGTGGTGAAAACTAGATCAAATTGTTGGAGGATCACAATCCATTTGGAATATCTTCCTCCAATAACTTGACAAGACAAGATTTGTCTTATGGGATTCTACAGGGCAATGACAGTAGACTGTCACAGCAAGATGTACTGTCAGAAGTGATTGACAACAAAAACATCTGCCAAGGATAGTTTCTCCATATGGGAATACTGGAGTTCAGGACAACAAGGCATTTTGAAAGATAGTAAGCCACATTCTCACTGTGACCATCATGATTTTGAACCAGAACCATGCTAATGGAGCATGGTGAGGCTTCTAGGTATAAAACAAAGTCACGCACATAGTTAGGAGGACTAAGTACTGGGGCCAATATGAGTGCCTATTTCAAGGAATCAAATGGTCATTAAGCTTATTCATCCCACAAGTATGGTACTCCTTTCATGAGTAGGCACATAAAGCCTTTTGTTAATTTGGCATTATTCACAATGAAATGATGTAAGAAGTTTTCCTTCCGTTGCAAACTTTGGTGTTGTAGGATGGATTGCGTAGTGGGAAATTGAGTCATTGCCTCTACCTTGTTGGGATCAACGTGGATCCCATGTTTAGAGACAATGAAACCAAGCAGGCATCTACGTTCAATAAAAAAATAAGCAGTTATGCAGATTCAGACTAATGTTATAGAACCTACACCTAGGAAAGATTACTCAAAGATGAGATAAGTGTTGGGCTCATTTCCTGGAATGAATTGGAATATCATCCAAGTACACTTAAAAAATATGTTTGATATCGTGAAAGGTATAGTCCATATCCCTCTCAAAGGTTTCACTCACATTTTTGAGACCAAATGGGAGATTCTAATACACAAATGTGCCCCAAGGACAAATGAAGGCACTTTTGTGTTGGTCATTAAGTTTTATAGAAATATGGTCATACCCCAAGAAGGCATCCATGAAGGGAAAGGATTCACAACCAGTACAATCATCGATTATTTTTTCAATGAATAGAGTTAGGTAGTTATATTTTGGACATGTGGTGTTCAAATTTCTGTAGTCGACATAGATGCGTATGGTACCTTGTTTTTTGTCCACGGGAAACATATAAGAAACCCATTCAGTTAAGGAAATGAGGTATATGAAACCAACACTTAACAACCTTTTGACTTTTGTCTTCATAGCTACAGTTTTGCGAGGGTGGATGGGTTGAAGTTATTTTCGAACAGGCTAGGCATTGTCATAGATATTGATCTCGTGCTTGATAATAGAAGGATATATGTCGGGAATTTCCTAGTAAGTTCAAATTAAAACATTGCAGAATTCCTTAAAAATGTAGGTGAAGCTCGCAATTTCCTTAAGACTGCAGTCAACTACAATCTAAATGTTTTCCATGATACTTGTTTTGACTGAGATATTGATGAGAATATGCTTTGAAATATTTCACAAATTACCTTTTGAATCCATATTTTGGATAGTCGTATAAGTCGAAGGAACCACCTCAGGTCGGTCAAAAGGTAGGATTTGTAGAGATGTTGTGTCTGAATCAGATATCGAAGCACGGGGATGAAAATAATCCCGAGGTCACTATTCTAGAGACATTATCTCACTAATAGATAGGTCTAAAGTAGTACTTCATTGAGGAGATCGTTAGGAGTGGTGATGGGAGAGGAAGTGGTACCATTAGTCGTAACCAATTCAGGTGAATAAACAGATGTATATTGAATTGCTTGATAAGCTAATTCAGCTTGTGATAGTGGCATATTTTCTCCATAAGAGTCAATTTCTGATGGGCCCGGGAGGATCTATCGATCAGTAGGATCGTGAGGAATGGTAGAGAGCATAGAATTCGTTTGTGGAACCTCAAGCAACAAGAGAGGAACACAACATAAAAGGGAGCAATCCTTCAAAAGGTCAGTACCTACACTAGCATAAGAGTCATGTATACAACCCACTAAGGGCATGATGCTAATGGGTATGGCGGAGTAATCTAGGGTATAGAAGGATAGTTGTTCGACTGTGAATAATTTCCCATCCAACGGGAAGGGGATGAGTTGGAAGAACGAAGAAACAATGGTAGTCATGGAATAAGTCCAAATGCAACCCAAAAGTAGATTATAGTCAAGATGATGATCTATGACTTCAATATCCACCATTATCGTTGTCCCACTTAGAGTGATGGATTAGCTAGCAAGGTATCCTTTTGGGATAAAAGTGTTGCCATCGAATGCTTTGAGCGAATTCGACGGCGGTGTAAGAGTGGGAGAACCCAGGGTGAGCCAACATGAAGTAGACATTACGCAGGTCAAAGCACCTCATCAATGACCATTCAATGGACAACTCTTTCTTTTATATAGCATGTACCTGAAATGCAAGCTGGTGGGAAAAGCGAGGGCTTACTTTTTTCCATGTAAAAAAATTCTAGCTTGGAATCATGACAATTAATTCTACCGATTGCTAAAATAAAATCATTCCATTGTGTTGGATAGGTTGTAATAATTCAAGGGAATACATGACTGACGGTGCTTGTGGAAAATCTTGTACAATATTGTAGTTTTGGGCAGCACATTCAGAGGTATTGTGTGGCGTGCGACAAACTGTCCCTTCTAGGGGACAAATCACAAGGTCAGTGACAAGCCTGTCGATATGAAGATCGTTAGGCAATGGTGGATTCAGAATTGAGGCAGTTGGTGACCAGCAGTATTGCAGCAACAATGTTGCAACTCCTGGGGATTCCTACTTTACTTTTATCAACCATGTAGTTTATAACAAACTTGGAAGCGACAGTGTTGTATGCACAAATACTAGTTCTTACTGTAGGCTGTCACTTGGTCAGCTGGAGCAAGATCACTAGGAGCTCAAGTCAACTTCTATGGATTCTAGAAGAAGCTTTAAATGTGATTAAAGAAGGGAAAGCTTACTCTACAGAGGCTATTCTACTTGCAGAAAGAGAAAGAAGACTGGAATGTAAAGAAAAACCTAGCGAACCCTAATTTACCAACTAACCTTATTTTTGCAGAAAGAGAGATGAACACCTATGAAATGAATGCCATTACCTAATGAGGAAGCAAACTACATGTATTCAAGCTATTTCTAGAAGGAAATGAGAAAAAAAACATCTTTTTGGATTTTTATCTATTTTATGTGAAATTGTCATGCAAGTAATTTATCTCTTTGTGGATATGCCAGTGATTAGGTGGCGATGGAGAGTGACTTTGGAATTTTCAGAGGTGTAGGAAGGTGTGGAGGGGTCCTAGGAGGGCTCTGGAAACCTTTTAGAGGCTTTCCCTGCAATTGGACTTCAAAAGGTCACCTACAGGAAATTCTACAGGAAGCTATAGGGGATCTATAGGAGGATGCCGAGGGCTATTTTAGAGGTTTGAAAGGTGTAAAATTGGCAGGAAATGGTAGCTAAAGGTTAGAGGGATGTGTTAAGATGTCTGAGGTACATCTAGGTGGATCAGGGAAGAGGATGATGGTTGGACTTGTTCAAGAGACGAGAGGAAAGTTTATGAAAGAGATGTAGAAAATTAGGGCAGATTTATGAGAGGATATGAATGATGTGTGGAACATGTAGCAAAAGAGATGGTGATGGCTGATTTATTTACTTATTATGAGTAGAAGTGTACTGAAAGAGAGCTTCAAATCAAACACTGAAGCTGAGCAAGAAAAGGAATTAGCTTCACAAAAATAAAATTGTACTTCATGTTAACCTAAATTCTGATCTAGGAAAAGAAAATGTTGAACAATGCTATATGGAAAGGAAAGGAAAGCATGGAAAGAGATTTGTTGTAGAAACAAAAATGAGTATGAAGAAATGAATCTAAGGCAAAGAATTAACCTCTAAATCAAACTATAACACTAGAAATTGCATGGAGAAGGCAAAACTGGGTTTTTGTGGTAGCAAGAGGACCTTGACCTCAGCTCATGGTCCCAAACGGGGGAAAGGAGTTCAAGGCTTTGTTGATGGCCTTTTTGTATCCTTCTCCTAACACCATTTAACCTGCTTCAGCAAATTGAAACGGAAACAGCTATGTAAACCACCAAAATCAGCCTATTCTACTAAGGAAAAAAAAAATCTATCTAACAGCAACTAATTCATGAACTGAAACAAAACATATAAATACAAAAAAGAGGTTTTAGGCAGCTTGGATTGGGCCCTAAGCCAAGATCTTCAACCCTCTGAGAGAAATCAGTGTTGGCTCAAAAAATATTTCATCTTCATTATCAAAATAACAGTCACATTACATAAAACTGTCCATAGAAGTAAGCTTGAAAATGAGCTGAGAAAAAGCTACAACAAAAGTGTGAAACTTTGACTAACATCAAAAAACTTAATGAGGCCCTAGGCCTCTCTATTTATACCACTAGAGCTCCCAAAAGCTCTCCTAAAATGAAGGAGGCTTGGCTCCCAAGATTTGAGATAGACAATAGTTATTCTTCACTTGCTCGGTAGCCCCTTTGATGCATTGATGTGGGTGCTTGTGCTTCGAGCCTTTTGGAGGAGGATTCGAAGTAGGGAGTCATAAATGAGGGGGACACCCTCCTACAAATCCTCTTCCTTGGTTCCCTTGAATATTGGCTGCCAAATGCTCATTAAACCTTTGACTTTGTCTCAAAATTGAACACAAATCTGCATAAAGCACACATTATACTTCATGGCATAACGACTAACCCAACTCACTCTATTAGTATAAATATAATAAAAAAATACAATAAAATAATGAGAATGGTGGATTAAGCTAAGTTAGGAGGCAAAATGAGCCCATATAATTACCCATTTATGGGGGTCATCATCACCCCCCTACTGAATGTGTTGCTCATCCTCTGAGCAACTAGTCCATCTCCTCATCTTTGATGGCCCTGATGGCCTCCCTGACATCCCATTCTTCTGATGTGAGATCCTATTCTTTATCATGGAATCCTTCCTTTCTGTCGACCTCCTTCCACTGCTATTTCGCTTCTTCCTCTTTTGCGCCCTCTAGCAAGCCCAGTAGTAGTGGGGGACTTAGTTTGAGGCCAATCCAATTGGCCCTCAAACTCTGGATAGAGTGCTTGTATAGTGGCACTCTCCTCAATGATTCTTTCATCCTTGCTAGGGAGTGATACTCCATGATCTGCAGGCTGTGTGGTAGTGTATTCCACCTTCTCATACAAGCATGAACACAGTCATCTCCAAGCAATCTTTCCATGTCCTCAAAATGTGCAATGGCCTGAACCTGATCATTAATTTATTTAGAGGCACTTTGAGGATCTTTTGCAAGTAGTTGGTGTGTGCTAATGAGAGCCATAGGGCATGATGGCTATGCTCTAATCATTAGGGGCCCATTTTGTTCTTTTGCCATCAACTTCTTGATTCTTGTGGCCCTTTTCTCCTCATGACTCATCCATGATGCCATGGCCGTCAACCACAAGTCCCCTAACCTAGCATTGGGGTCCCATAGGTTCATATTAGTGAGGGCCATGTTATGCAAATAAAACTCTGCCAACTTTGCCTTGTCTTCTGCTGAACTGTGATCACATAGGTCTATGAACTGTTTATAATCCTGAAAAGGCATGGTGCCTCTCTATGCCAGAGTCTTGATCTGGAATTGTAGCCATTGGTCTTTGAGGTATAGTCCATATGATTTGGCTAGTTTTCTGCACTGTAGTGTCTCCATAGACCAGCTGGCCATGCATGCTAATTGGGTTTCCCTTTCTTGCTGCTGTTTTATTAACATTTCATTCTTTGCTTCCAAGTGAGATCTTCTTATTGCTTCCGTATGTCTTACAGTTCTCAATTCCTAACCCATTTCTTTTAGCTTGCTCTCCATGTGGCCAATGTCTTCCACCCCTTTGGATTTAGTGATCTACGTCCATCTATCACTCCTTACCCATTCCTTATCCAGTTCAAAGAAAAGTAGGACTGCAAATTTCTATGGAATATTTTTTCCCCCTTCAAGAAGATTGTAATAAGAACCCAAACTAGGCTAGGGGTTAGGTTCTTGTGTCTTTGCTACCTCATCCTTCCCCTTGGCCTGCTCCTCTACCCTTTTCTCAGGTTTTTCAGTCTCCTATAGCTTTGTTAGGGTCTCCTGTAGAGCAGTCTATGCCTCTTGTAGGACTGTCTTTGAGTCCTATAGTTTTATTATTTCCTTTCAAGTGGAAGATCTAGGGTTGCCTCTTTCATAAGTGATTGGGGTTTTGTAGGGAGATTATTCCCTTTTGACAGTAGGGGAATCTTCAATGATGATAGGCTCTTTTGAGAATGGCTGTGGCTTCCCTGTTTTTATTCTTATGCTTTTTCGAGCCCTGAAATACATTGATGGTTGTCTTTTCCTCTTTTGTTAGGGTTTAACTAGGGTGATGAGGGTAGCAAGAACAATGACTACCTCTCTTTCTAGTGTCTCAGGAGACACTTCTTCCTTATTTGCCCCTTTTTCCTCTCCTTTTGTCTTTTCAGCCTCTACTAGCTTTGTTTCCTCTAGCTCAGTTTTGGTTTCCCTCTCATCTTGTTTATTTTCTTCCTTCTTTTCTTTAGTTTTTTTCTTCTCTATTTTGGCCTTCTTCTTCTCCGTTTTGGTCTTTTTCTTCTCTGCTTTAATCTCTTCCTTCCCTGTTTTAGTTTCTTCCTTTTCTGTTTTGGTGTCTTCTCCCTCTGTTTTCTCCTCAGTTTCCTCCCCTTCTTCTTCTTACTATTCCTCCCCCTCAATTTCAGAAGGACTATGGTCATATGTGAGGGCCTTTATATCATATTGTCTTGTTATATTTCTAAATATCTCCAAGGCTATGGGGATTGTGAAGGTGTGGAGGGCTTCTTCCACTAGCAGTTTAATTAGTCCATGGTGAGCCAATTGATCTCGACCTCCTGCCTTCAATTTAATGTTGTAATCTATAAGGGACTATAGGAGAAAATAGGGAACACTGAGTTTTTGGGGTGTGGGAGTATCCATGCCATATCTTAGCTTATGCAGAAGTCTGAAATGGTAACCATAAACTATGTTATACCTCCCTTCATAGGAAATGTGCTTGATAATTTGGTAACTAGCCTCATCCCAAGGGTAAGGTATGCTTGTTCTTTTGATGCCATTTTTGTCCTCTACAGGGTGCTCATTTGGTTGGAAGAAGGTTTTCTTGGACACTTGACCGAGTGACTTTTCATCTTTGCTCCAGGGTAGTCCAAGTGGAAGACTGGTAACCCTACCAATAAAATTTGGGGTGATTTTCATGGCGAGACCTCTAAAAGTAACAGTGGCATGGGTCTTTGAGTGGGGTACCAAGGAAAGGGAAAACTCTTGAGTCACTTCTTCATCATACCCTCGAAATTTTTCGAAAAATGGCATCCAATTGGCTCTAGTAAAAATGGCTACTACCTTGGGATGTTCATGGAGCTTGACTGAATTTAGGGGTTCCTTCATCTTGAATCCCCCTGCCATTACGTTAATAATATTTTGGAACACCCCAGGTGGAGAAGGAGACAACAATTTTTGCAGAAACCTGAAACAGATAAAAAAATGTGTTTTTTTTTTTTTTAAAGAAACAGGAAAAACTTTTTTATGAAATTCCTCTTCCGTTTTAGGCTTAATTATACCTTAATATTGCATCACTCCTTGCACATATTAATATCCAAGGTGGGTTTGTATAGAGCCTACCTCTTCAGGCCCGAATTTGAGAAAAAATACCGTGTTTTCTCCTATAAAACTGCTTACTGGCCCTCTTGTAGAAATTGTTATGGGTTCTCTTTTAGAACCTATTACTGCTCCTGTAGAACCTAATAAT
>APFE030673445.1:241345-263468 GCA_000404065.3 Pinus taeda | reverse complement strand
TTATTAGCATTTTTTAAAAAGTTTGAAAATTGACCCTAAAAAAAAAAACTTTATTCCAGTAGCATCACTTTCGTTTTGAAGCTATATTTTGCATGAAAATTTCGTAGTAAATTTCGTAGTCACCACCATTTTTAAAACACGTTCAAAATTGGCACCTAAAAAAAAAAAAAACATCGTTCCAGTATACACACTTTTCGTTTTTAGCACTTTTTTTGATGTTTTTTTGGGGTTTTTGGGCCAGAGTTCCCATTTTGAGTTTATAGTTCCCGTTTCAAAGTTTACATTGTTTTATCCAAAATTTATGAGAATAGTCATCAAAAAATATATCATAATACCTTTGTTTTGACATGGATGCTGTCGAGAAGGGTCCACACACATCTGAATGAAATCACCCTAGAATAGCCTCAGCTCAATTGTCTTTGTCATGAAAGGAAGACTTGGTTTATTCTCCCAAAGTACATTCCTGTCATGTATCAACTTCCTCAAGCGTAGCTTTGGGAAGACCAGTAGAGATTTGCTGAAATATCTTCAAAGCCCCATGATGCAAGTGGCATAATCACCTGTGCCACAACTCGCTAACATGTTGGATTTGTACCCTTTCTACTTTTTTACTTAAAGAAACACACTCCTCTACCTCCAGCTAGTAGAGATTCTTCACTCGAACCCATATCTTCTTTACTTGAACCGTGGCTATGTGTTGAAGGAATGCCTTTCCTTTCGAGAAGATCACATCATAGCCTCTATCCTCAAGCATGGAAACAAATACCAAGTTCTTCTTTAGCTCGGGCACATACGTAACATTATTCAAGGTGAATGGATCCCCATGCTCCCTATAAAATGTAATTGTGCCCAATCTAGTAACATTATACTTCCTGTCATCACCCATTTTGATATGCATATGGAGATATTTCTCCTCTAGGTCACTGGATAACTCTTCAATGATTTCCATCTAGAATGAAGGTACACTGTCTAAGTACCATACACTTGCCATCATTGATGACACTATGCATGCAATGAGGGAAAAGTGCAGTTCAAATTTAGAGGCAAAATCCTTACCCGTACTCCTCCTGAGGACTTCTTCTTAGACTTCTTGAGTGGAAAATTTGTAGCAAAATGGACCAACTCATGACAATGAAAGCACTAAACTTTCATCTTGTATTTCTTCTTACCTCCATGACAAGAATCTTATTTGGAATGGGATTCTTTCACTTTCCCCTTCATTGTATTAATATTGAACCAATAGTTTTCTTCACCATTAGCAGAGTCCTGATAACTATATCCCAACTCTTTGGGAGTCCTAGAAGGGAAAGAATCACCATATCATCCTCAGAAACCATGATTCCAACACTTCCATGTTCATCATGACATTGAGTGAGCTTGTTCAAGTATTTTGGAATGATCTCGCCTTTCTCCATTTTGATTTTTCAAAATTTTCCTTCAGTGCCAATTTCCTTTGGTCATTGTTTTCCTGATACAAGTTCGTCAATGATTTCCACATAGCATATGGATTTTCCTTGACATGGAGACATGAGACAATGTGGTCTCAAACTCGCTCAAGGATTATCAGCCTCACCTTCACCACACACTTCTTCCCTTCCGCCAAATTTTGTGCATTCAATGCTACTAGCATAAGAATTTCTTGGTTAAAGAATTCCTTTAAGCCATTAATCTCTACCATAGTGTTGGGTTGTGTTATACTCTTTCCATGACTAGCTGACATAGTTAACTAAGGGGTTATAGGGGGGGCGGAGCCCCCCCTTTGTTGTGCCGATTGCATAGCCGGGGGGTCACAGGGGGTTTGAGGGGTGTGGGTAGCCCCCCTCTACAAGATCGGGGTAGCACCCTGGGAAAATATTTTTTAGATCATATATTAGGTTGGGCGGACCTACCTATGGTTTTGTGCATTGTTTTCACACATGGTTTTGGACATGATGGTTTTTGGTCCATGGTATTGGATGCTTCGACATGTATAAATATGTACTGTAATATTAGAAGGAACATAATAAAAAAGTCAAGATGGTAGTCTTGGTTTTGTGATCCAGAGGAAAATGTTTGTGTATATGTGTTTTATGTGTTATGCTCTCGCATTGTTTGTTTTATGTTCTTAGAATTCATATGAAGGTAATTTTTGTATGGGGTTAAAACCTACATTTGGTATGAGAGTTGTTTTGGCTTCAAGGGGACACTTTTATTGTGGAGGGGTTTTGCTTGGGCCTATGGTAGAACGTGTTCATCGGGAGATCTGCGGGATCGATTTTGGTGGTGAAAGAAGATGGTGAGCAGTGGAAAGGTAGAGATCGAGAAATTTAATGGTCTGAGTTTTGAGTTGTGGAAACTCAAGATGGAGGATCTATTGGTGGATAAAGATTAGTGGATCATAGTAGATCCATGTAATAAACCAGTGGATCACAGTAGATCCATGTAATAAACCAATGGGAGTGTCCCATGAAGAATTAAAGAATTTGGATAGGAAGGCAAGGAGCACAATATGATTGTGTTTCTCAGATTCAGTATTTCTGAATGTATCAGGGGAAGGTATGATGAAGGCTTTGTTTGACATGTTAGGGACTTTATACCAATCTAAGTTTTTGGTCAATAAATTGTTCCTATGGAAAAAGTTGTATAACCCGAGGATGAAATATGAAGACTCGATGATAGAGCATCTGAATGCATTCAATACTGTGGTAAGTCAATTATTGTCTGTCGATATTAAAATTCCAGATGAAGATAAGTGCATTAGTTTGTTGTGTACTCTACCAGATTTGTGCAATAGTTTGGTAATTTCAATAGGTAGCAATGCAACCACCTTGTAGTTTGATGAAATAGTCTCATCCTTGTTGACGGAGGAGATGAGATGGAAAAATATGGAGACTTGGAATGGCAACACCTTTTCTATATGAGGACAGTCCCAGAATAGAAACAAAAATAAGTCATCGAGTGGGAGATCTAAATCTCTAGGAAAACCTGTAAAGGTGGCGTGCTAGAAATGCAGAAAAGAAGGGCACTACAAAAGGGACTATAAATCTAAAGCTCCTAACAAACGAAAGGGATATGATGATGCTCCTTCTGCAGAGGCAAAAACCACCTCAAATGAAGGTGGGGATGTGTACTTGGCTTCTCCAAGTACACATGTAGATCATGAGGCATGGTTGATTGACTCAGGTGCATCCTTTCACTTCACACCCCACAGAGAGTGGTTCTGCGATTATGAGAAATATGATTGTGGTGATGTCTTCTTGGGGGATGACAGGAAGGCTAGAATCATTGGTCATGGAAAAGTATAGTTGAAGTTGTAAGGTGGAAGGGTTAGATCACTTTTGGGTGTTCTGCATATTCCTACATTGGCCAAAAATCTGATTTCCGTAAGCAAGTTGGATGATGCAGGTGTAAAAACATTGTTCAAGAAGGATACTTGCATGATGGTTTGGGGAGCAATGGTATTGATGTGGGGAGTTTGGATTGGAACTTTTTAAAAGCTACAAGGTAGCACTGTTTTTTATGGTTGCAACAATTATGTGGTTCCTGAAAGTGGAGCATAAAACCTAGTGGTCTCTGGAGAGAATACCATGTTGTGGCATCAAAGGGTTGGACATATTGGAGAGAAGGGCCTTTGAATACTTCATGGTAAAGGTATGGTAGAAGGTATGAGTGATAGCTCTCTGGATTTTGATTTCTATGAAAATTGTGTATATGGGAAGTAGAATCGGGTGACCTTCCCCTCTGGTGGTAAGAGGGTGAAACATATATTAGAGCTTGTGCATATTGACGTGTTTGGACCTATGAAGGTTCCATCACACATTAAGTTTGTGTACTATGTATCATTTATAGATGACTTCTCAAGGAATACATGGATATATATCCTTAAGAAGAAATATAAAGTCTTCGACAGGTTTATAGAATTTAAGGCTCTGGTGGAAACTAGACAGAGAAGAAGATAAAGGTGTTAAGGATAGATAATGGTGGAGAGTTTTGTAGTAAGGAATTTGAAGAATTATGTAAGAAGTGTGGTATAGCACGACAAAAGACTACTCCATACACACTTGAGCAAAATGGAGTTGCAGAAATAATAAACAAGACGTTGGTGGAAAGGGCAAGAAGCATTCTTAGTGGTGTCAGGTTAGGATAGGAATTCTGGGTAGAGGTGGTGGAGACAGCGTGTTACCTAGTCAACAAATCACCTTCATTGGTGTTGGAGGATAAGACTCCACAAGAGATATGGACTCGTAAGAAACCCTGTCTTTCACATATGTGGGTATTTGGATGTGATGTATATGTACATGTTCCAAAGGAGAAAAAAACCAAGTTGGATAGTAAATTTGAAAAGTGCATATTTATTGGGTATAAAGATGGTTTAAAGGGTTATAAGCTTTGGAACCCAGTAACAAGGAAGGTTGTGTACAACCGAGATGTGGTGTTCAAAGAGGTGAAAGATGTTATTAAACATGAATTCCAACCAAAGGAACCTGAAAATATAGAGTTTGAGCTTAAGGAGGAAGAATCAGACACTACAACATAGGAGGAATTAGAACATGAAGAGACACAAACTCTGGGTGTGAGTAGATCAGTTCGAGAAAGAAGGCAGCCAGGAAGGTATAGTCCATCTTCTTTCTGTTCATATTTTACTTTATCTATTACTGATGATGATCCCAGAACTGTGAAGGAAGCAGTAGATTCACAGGATTGAAACCTCTAGAAGATCCCATGGTTGATGAAATAACATCTTTGCACAAAAATGAGGCTTGGTATCTGATGGAGTTGGCAGCTGGAAGGAAACCCACTGGCAACAAATGCATGTTCAAGAAGAAGACAAATGTAGAAGGAAAAGTGGAGAAACACAAAGCTCGGTTGGTAGAAAAAGGTTATTCCCAGGTGTCGAGAATAGATTGTGGTGATATTTTTTCTCTTGTTGCCAAGGTAGCTTCTATTAGATTACTGTTATTTGTTGCTACTTCTTTTGATTTTGTGGTAGAACAGATGGATGTGAAGACAACATTTCTTCATGAGGATATGGAATAGGAGATATACATGAAGCAACATGAAGTATTTGTAGTGAAGGGTAAGAAAGAACTGGTATGCAAGTTAAAGAAGTTTCTGTATGGGTTAACACATTCACCAAGGATGTGGTATCAAAAATTTGATAGATTTATATAGGGACTTGGATTCAGCAAAAGCAAAGCAAATCACTGTGTGTATTTTAAATTAATTGGTCACCATGTTATCTATCTGGTCTTATATGTGGATGATATGTTGCTGGTTCGAAATGACAAAGAAATTATCCAGGATTTCAAGGCCCAATTTTCCTCCAAATTCGACATGAAAGATCTTGGTGCTATAAACTATATTTTGGGCATGGAAATTAAAAGAGATCGGGCAAAGAGGAAGCTCTGGTTAAACGAGAGGAAGTATGTCGATACAATACTATAGAGGTTTAATATGCATGATAGTAAACCGGTGAAGGTTCCTATGCCTTTAGGTGTAAGGTTATCTTTTGAACAGTGTCCGAAGGCACACGAAGAGGAAGAAGACATGTCTCGTGTTCCATATGCAAGTGCAGTTGGTAGCTTGACGTATGCGATGGTCTGTACTAGACCAGACATTGCACATGTAGTGGGAGTATTGAGCGGGTTTATGTCAAAACCAGGGAAGGATCATTGGACAGTAGTGAATTGGGTCTTCAGGTATTTGCATGGCACTAGTGATTATGGTTTGTGCTACCAAGGAAGACGAGAATTGGATAGAGTTTTGGATATTCGTGGCTTTGTTGATGTAGTTTAGGATGGAGATCTGGATTAGAGAAGATCTACAAGTGGGTATGTGTTTAACCTATTTGGAAGTGCAATCAGTTGGATGAGGAAGAAACAATCTGTAGTGGCACTATCAATGACAAAGGCAGAATACATAGCAACCACTCATTCAAGCAAGGAAGTAGTTTGGTTGTAGAGATTGTGTTCAAGTATGGGATTAGTACAGGGAGTTACAAGGATAGACTGTGACAGTCGAAGTGAATTTTTCTTGGTAAAGAACCCTATTTACCATTCAAATACAAAGCACATTAATGTTTCGTATCACTTTTTCAGGGATATGATAGAAGACAAAAAGGTGTTGCTGGTAAAGGTTGACAATTTGAAGAATATTGTAGATCCATTGGCAAAATCTGTGAGCTCTGAGAAGTTCTCTTCATGTCGAGAGAAAATGGGCATTAAAAGGCTAGATAAATGACTAAGCTCTCCTGTGGAAAGAAAACAACAAGTGGGAGAATGTTGGGTTGTGTTATATTCTTTCCATGACTAGCCAACGTAGTTAACCGGGGGGTTAGAGTAGGGGCAGAGCCCCCCTCCTTCATTGTGGCGATTGCATAGTGGGGGGTAGCAACCCCCCTATCCAGGGGGTTTGAGGGTGCTGGGTAGCCCCCCTCTACGTGGTCCAGGGCAGTGCCCTAGGGAAATTTATTTTGGACCCTATATTAGGTTGGGTGGACCTACCTATGGTTTTGTGCATGGTTTTTGTACATTTTTTTGGACGCAATGGTTTTTGGTCCATGGTATTGTATGCTTCAGCATGTATAAACATGTATTGTAACATTGAAAGGAGCATAATAAAAAAATCAATCTGGTAGTCCCGGTTTTGGGATCTAGGGGAAAATCTCTGTGTATATGTGTTTTTTGTGTTATGCTCTTGTATTTTTTATTTTTTGTTCTTAGAATTCATATGCAGGTAATTTCTCTATGGGGTTAAAACCTACACATAGCCTCTATTATGTCCCTGTAGGTTATAAAATTCGAGCCCCCTTCCAAGGCATACTCGAGCCACAAACTGTAGAATTCCATCTCTCAATGCTGAAGTATGTATTGCAAATTTGAATTTCACCTGTAATCCAAAACTCAAAACTTCCAAATCTCCTCTAGTATATTGTTCTTAGCTCTGATGCCATGTAGGAAATCTTGTAGATTCATAAGCTCCTCTCATGTGCTAAATAAAAATACAGGAACTTCCACTCTTAACCAGTGGAAGTTAATGGATCGATGAGAACAATATGAAGAAGAAGAAGATAAATCAGTGGCACATAAAACAAGATGTATCTAGGGAAAGCTAATGCTCAAAACCTCGCTATCTGTATTTCATATATCAGAAATACGAGTCAAGATACAAAGCGTGTTCTCACTAGAACAATTCTGCACAAGTATGCTCAACTCTCTCAGCTCACAAGCAAGCTCTTGTCCAACACTTAGCAAATTCTACAATGCTTCAAGTCCCTAATCTCTTGCGAAATTCCTATGATGAATATCTTGTATTTAAAGGTAATTCATGCTTCCGAAATTGCACAATCCAAACATGGGATCAATCTATGATGCATGCATGGTATTTACACTCCAGTAAATAATAAAAATGATAGTACATTGTCCCTACACTCTAGTCTCAACAGGGTCTTTCTCTAAACTAACATACATTCTTTTTCGATGAGGAAATATTCAGTTAACTGGAGTGACACTTGTGGATGTACTAGTACACCAACTAACTCTTAACTCTCTATTAGTTCCTCAAATTGTTTGGAACTAATTTAACTTAACTTAACTCAGTAAATTGAGTGATATAATTCCCAACTCTATTTAAATTCATACTAGACCCCTAAAACTTAGGGAGAACATATACATTACTACAGAAATACTTGCAACTTGAAATTCCTAAGTTAATTAAACTTAATTAACTATTTACAAGTTTCTATGAGAATAGAATTCGATTTTAATTCTCGGTTTAATTTAAGGAAATATTAAACTGGAATTTCTTGTTGCCATTTCTAAACAAGAAAGGGGGGCACAGAGGAAGATGGGAGATAAATGAAGAGAGAAGGAAGAGAGAGAGAGTACGTGAGAGAGAGAATGAGATATTGAGGGAGAGAGAGATGGAGTTGGAGGGGGAGGGAGAGGCAAGTAAAATGAAAGACACAGAGAGAGAAAGGTGGAGAGAGATAGGGGGAGTGATAAGGAAGATAGATAGAGGGAGAGAGGAGAGCATGAGGGAAGAGAGAAAAAAGGGGGAGAGAGGGAGAGAGGTGGAAGTGAGAGGGAGAGGGAAAGGAAGAGGGGGGGAGAGATAGCTAGATATGGAGAAAGAGTGTGTATGTTTTGGGGGTGATACAGAGTGACAAAGGAGATATATATGGAGATAGAGATATAGATGGGAGGTAGAGAGAGGGAAGAAGAGAGATATATAGAAAGGAAAGGATGGAGGTAGAGATAGATATATATGGAGCGAGAGAGAGAGAGAGAGAGAGAGAGAGAGAGAGAGAGAGATTTTGGGGTGTTAGATAGAGAGACAAAGAAAGAGAGATGAAGGGAGATAAAGATTTAGATGGAGGGAGGAAAGAGTGAATACCTTTTGTTGCACTAGATGCATTGATTTCATTGTACATGATTATTTCTCAACCTATTTCATTGATTGCATTAGATGAATTGATTTCAGTGTAAATGCCGATTTCTAATTATATTGCCGATTTCTAATTATATTCGATTTGATGCACCAGATGTATTGGTTTCAGTGTAAATTTTAATTTATAATCATATTTGATTTCTTTCTCTAGATGCATTTCTTTCAGTGTATATCGTGATTTCTTATCCTATTTGATTGTTCTCACTAGATGAATTGATTTCAATGTGGACGTTGATTTCTAATCTTATTTGATTTCTTGCACTAGATGCATTGTTTTAAGTGTAGATTTTGATTTCTAATCTTATTTGGTTTCTTGCATGAGATGCATTGATTTTGGTGTAGTTGTTGTATTTTAATCCTATTTCATTACATGCATTAGATGGATTAGATATTTTTAATGTTGAAGCTGATTAGATGGAGGGGGGATAGGGAAGAATATTTGTTGCACTAGATGCATTGATTTCATTGTAGATGATGATTTCTAATCCTATTTGATTTCTTGCACTAAATATATTAATTTAAGTGTTGATGTTTATTTCTAATTATATCTTATTGTTTGCACTAAATTAATTTATTTCATTGTAGATATGGATTTATAATCCTATTTGATTGCTTGCACTAGATGCATTAATTTCAATGTAGATGTTGATCTCTAATCTAATTTGATTGCTTGCATTAGATGCATTGGTTTCAACATCGATTTTGTTTTCTAATCCTATTTGATTTCTTGCATTAGATGCATCAAATATTGTTAATCTTCAGGATGTAGATTCTTAAAAGAACATTTTTCAAGATATATTTCATATTATCTAGAGGAATGCTATTAAAAATGAATTAGTTGTCAAAAGTTGTGATATCTAGACTTCAAATGAAATAGATCTACAAAATCAATCCTCCTGCAAAGTGAAAATTAATCATTCACAAGATCGTCTCCCTTATTCATCACCAACTAATTACTAATAGACAAGTAAATATCTTCAAAATATATTCAAAACTACATATATTCAAAATTGCTAATAGATAATTTCATACAACAATGTATTCAAAAGTTTTATAATAGGAAAGGATATATTTATAAACATTCAAAATAAATCAAAATATTCTTGAAGGAGATGTGATAATTGTTTGGAGAAACAAATATTGTAAAGATATTATAAATCTGACCACTCAATTAAAAAAAAATACATTATTTCTTCAAGTTTAATATACTATAGAGAAAAGAAATCATCAAAATATTCATGAAGGAACTAAATTATTTCAAACCTTAGCGAAAAAACAAATTATTTCTAGAGTGATCTTGACATAGTATATACTGCTCTTCAGGATATATTTAGCAATACCTGGAGGGACACTATTAACAATTAATTAGTTTCTAGAAGTTGTGATACCTAAAATTAAATGAAATAGATGTGCAATATCAATCCTCCAGAAAACTATTGATAAGATTGTCTCCCTTCTTCAACTAATTACTAGTAGATAATTACATAAACATACAAACATAAAAAAAATTGTAACATTCACAAATATTATAATCCAAATTCAAACACATAAACACACAAACCACTGAGAGCATCCAAACACTTATAAACCATTCAAAGAAATTAACACAAATTAAATTAAAGAAGAGTGTGATATGATGACGCCAATCAGGGAAAACATAATGTGATTTTTGAAGTTTATCTCAAAATTTACATTATGTTTTCTTTTTTTGGCATGCCCATATCATGCTCTTCTTTATTTTAGTTTGTGTTACTTTCTTCTAATGGTTTATACGCCTGCGTTATAGTGATAATCTAAAAATGTGACGTTGTTTCCCTCAACTAAAAACAAGCTTAAATCCATCTAACACCAAATCTATCATGCACCAAAAGGAATCAAATCCCTTGAGGTGAAAACATTTCCTCAAGCTTTACACTCCAAACATAAGTTTTGAACTCAAGGGATTATATCCCTCTTGGTGCATGATAAATCCAGTATTAGATGAATCTAGACTAGTAACTATTAAATGAAAGTATATATTTATTTCTAACAATTTTTTTTTGTTTGAGTTGGTATCATAATTCGTTCCTTTGTTTCTTTGTCCATATTTTTCAAAATCCATGTTTGACATATTGTAAATCTTTCCAACTCATGGACTTCAAAATGGAAGCTTGCTTCAAAATCAAATTAATACTTTTGGTTGGTAGGTAGTTCAAAATTGCAAATTCATAAATTCAAGGAGGATTAATTAATTTGAAGTTTTAAATGTTTCTACTACATTAAGGTACATGTAATTTACAATTTAATAGAGAGGAGATAACATTATGTTAAGAAGAATTTAAAAAACAAAGTATAGAGATTACTTGATTCTTTGTCTATAGAGATTAATTTGACAAATATTTTTTTATATTTGGTAATGTAGAAGATTTTGGAGTGAGAGATTTATGAAATGGAAGTGTTGATTTCAATGAAATGAAATATAATACTTTCTCAATTCTAATCTGTAACTTAAAATTCTTATTTCAAATCTATAATATAGAATTTAATTTTTTTGTTTTCTATATATATATATATATATATATATATATATATATATATATATATAATAGAACCATTAGTCACATAAAAATGTGCAATGAAAGGGTAGAATCCTTACTAATGTCCTTTATTTTTAATGACATTATTTTACTACATTGGAAAGTAGCGAATTAGTTTAAATAATAATATAGGAATGTATATTTTAGAATAAGTCTTAAACAATTTTAATTTAATTGTCATTAATTATTGAATGGATGGTAGGAATTTAACCGCCACAGAATATGGTAGAGTATTATTAGTAGTAGTCACAAATCGAAGGTTGGGATTTAGCTAAGAAGTAGTTATTCTCTTTTTTTCATTTTTAATTAAATGATTAAGTAAAAAATTATCATATAAACATGTGTCATATTAATATGAGTTAAGGAATTTGGAACATGTTGTATTAGTAATCCATGATATTGATTCATGGTATTGTAAAAAATCTTATTTAAATGTTAAAAATATTCAAATCAAGGGGTTTTGAAGGAAGGCCTTATGTTTTCAAGAATCTTAGGCTCTTCATGCAATTCTATAAGGAGCGGTGTAATTTTGTTAAGGAAGATTTCCTTGCAGCCCTATTTTGGGTTAGTCTCTCTTTTCTCTCCCCAAGGAATATTGGGGGTTTGTCTCTTTTCTCTCCCCAAGGAATATTGGGAGGAAACCCTAGAAAGAATTGGCAATTCCATTGGAAAATTTTTCAATGTATCGAAGACTACCAAGAGAGGGAGGTACACTTCATATGTAGGAACCTATGTTTACATAAATATCTCCCAACATCTCTCATCCTCCACAAATATATACTATTAGGATAGTGTTTGGAAGTAGTATCTATATTATGAACAACTCCTCCTCAAATGCAAATGTTTTCATGAATACAAACATATTTTCTAGGGACTATGTGATGAATACTAAGAAACATTTGAAGAAATCTCTTCATAGAAAGAAATAGTTGATTTCGAAAAATTCTCAGAAAGAAGAAGTTTGAGTTTGAATGATACCTTAAATCCTAACTATATCCCTATATATGAATATAGGTTTGAACTTGGGCGGTTAGAAATTTGGACGACTGCAAGATGAATTCCATGGAGGCTAGGCTTTGAAGAATACCTGCTCAAGTTGTAGTCACAATACCAAATCTGGAGGTGGATAGTGCCAGAGTGGCAGAGCTTCACAGAAGAGGGCAAGTTCTGACCCAACAGAGGAAAAATGTGGGGTCCAATGGGACCCCATCTTATAAATAGGCAATGATGCACAAGGATAAAACTACATTGGATGGGGTACAAATCTCAGGATCTGAGAAGACAAGAAAGGACAATCTAACTAATAAACGAAAGCTAAATAGAGAGGGCAAAGACAACCATAAACGAAAAGAAATCAATGGCAGCAACAATATAGCTAATAGAGACAGGAAAAACCCTTTTCCTGAATAGATATCACAAGAGAAGGAGCTTGGGGATGAGCGAACAAGGAAAAAGGAGGATCTGACCCAAGGTAAAGCAGAACAAGAAGGAACAACTACGGGTGCCAAAAAGAAAGAGAACTAGGGACATTGCAAGCCTAAAGCCACTGAAAACCTACGGGTAATAATCTCTGACCCGAAACTACAGGTGTACTGAGAACACATGGCAGAACATGCAGTGATTTGCAAGTTTGTGGGTTTCTGGCCAACAGAACGAGCCCTATGTGTGTGGATCAACCAACAATGGAAATCCAGAGGGGATGTAAGAATCCACCTATGGGCCAAAGGATTCTTCATGGTGGTACTCACCAATCTGGATGACAAGGATCGAATCTGCGATGGAGGCCCATATTTCTTCGCCTCAACAGGTCTATACATGAGACCTTGGAAGCCTAACTTCGCATCGAAACAGGAAACCTTCAAACAGGTACCTGTCTAGATTCACTTGTTTTCTCTACCGATTGACTACTCGGGACATGCAGCATTAGAACAGATAGGTAATAAGTTAGGAACCTTCATTAAAGCCTCAGAGGCAACATTACAGAAGAGATACACCTCCTGTGCTAGAATCTGTGTCGAGATGGATGTTTTGGGGGCTCTGCATGAGGGTCTGTGGTTGGAATATAGAGATGAAGTGTATTTTCAAGCTATAGACTATGAGCAGATCCCATTTTGATGCAAGAAATATCATGAACATGGAAATTTGATCAGAGAATGCCCAATGAATAGAGCGATGGAGAAACCCAAGGAAAACACAGGGGGTAAGAATAAGGATGCTTTTATTCAACCTCATGCTAGACAACGAGCAAACAAAAGGAAACAAAATAAAGCAAGTACATCCATGAGAAGCACATGTAATGCATTTGAGGTGTTGGAATCAAAGACAAAACCAAATGACACCAATCAGGAGCAAGAGGCACTGCGAGACAATTAGACCACAATCACACCAAGGACACAAGACCCCAATTCTAATCCATCAAGAGACATTCCACTTGCTCTTGGACCACCAGAAGGACTGGAAGAAGATTCAGAAATGATGACTAGTGAAATGGGGCTCGAGGATATGGAGCTAAGTGACATTCTAGAACAGGAAGGTATGGATCTACCAAACATGGTAGAACAATGGAAAAAGGAAGGCATAGAACATATATTTGAAGAGGAGGTGAATAGAACCAACATGTTATTCATAGCAAGACAACAAGCAGAAATGGACATGCAAGGAAGAAGCTTGGGAACAACAAAAGGTCTAGGGGTGAGAGCTCAGGGACTGCATCAAACCATAACCAACCCAAAGCACCGGAAAAACGAAGAAGAAGAACAAACAATGAAGCATTACAAGATCTTCGTCAAATGCTCCTAAAATCAGGTAAGATGAAAGCCCTTGAGGCATTCACACTGACTTCCTAAAAAATTTTTAATTATGAAAGTACTTTCATGGAATGCTAGAGGGCTAAATAGCCTAAAGAAGCAGTGGTTATTAAAGAAAAAAATTCAAAAATGAACAACCAGATATGATTTTTTTGCAAGAAACTAAATGCTCTAGCAAAACAATGGAAAACATCAGTAAAAAAAAGGGCAAAAGAAAGGATTGCCTAGAAACAAAAAACAGTGGAATGGAAGGGGGCTTGGCCATTTTTTTGGAATCCTCAGGTACTCTAGTTTATATCTTCTGAATCTTCCAGATCTAACATCTCAATAGAATTCCAAATGTTAGGGAATCCAGACACCTATCTCTACACAAATGTCTATGGCCCTCAGAAGCTAGAGGCAAAATTGCTAATGCTTAGAAGTCTATCCAACTTGCAGCAGAGATATCCCCAAGCAAAAGCAATTTTCAGAGGAGATTTTAATATGATCACTTCACTTACAGAAAAGAAGGAGGCATCAGAACGCTCAACTGGGATGTTAAAGCTTTCAAAGATTTTATCAAATCAACCAAGCTTGTAGACATCTTCCCTAAGAGCGTGGCTTTCACATGGAACAATAAAAGAGGAGGCAATAGGCAAATCTCCTATAAACTGGATAGGTTCTTAGTGACAAAAACAATCCTTCTGGAAGGGATTACTGTGGATTCGGACATACTACCAAGTGGAGGTTCGGACCACTGGCCCATAATAATGAATGCTGCCATCCTTGGTACCCCAAGGAATAAGCCCTTCAGATTTGAAAAGTTTTGGCTCAGTCATCCAGAGTTCACATCTAAAATAAAACAATGGTGGAGTGAACGAGGAACCAATATGTACATTCTCCAAGCTAAACTTAAACATATAAAAAACAGGTTAAAATCCTGGAATCAAGAAGTATTCGACAACATATTTAAAGAAAAGAAGGTGTTGGAGGAGCAATTGGAATAGATTCAGAAGGAATGGATCTAGGGGAATATAAATCAAGAAACAATGAACACAAAACAAATACTCATGTAGAACTGGTAGGCTCGATGCCAACAGGAGGAAACTCTATGGAAGCAAAAATCTAGAATTCAATGGCTTAGGGAAGGTGAAAGGAACACAAAATTCTTTCATCAATCGGCCATTGATCATAGGAGTGCCAATAAAATATCAAGAATAAAGGATGAACAGGGGATCACTTTTCAAACTCATCATGAAATGTCAACCCTCCTTAGAAACCATTTTAGCCAAATTGCTTTGGAACCCAACATTAACAGAGAACACACTATTAGGGATTTAATGACTTCTATTCCCAAGATTATCATAGAGGATCAAAGAAAGGCTGTAAATCGAGCGATCACCTTGGAAGAAGTGGAAGAAGTAGTGAGAGATATGCCCAATGGTAAGTCGCGAGGACTGGATGGTTTCACCATCGACTTTTACAAATCCTGTTGGGAAATAATCAAAACAGAGGTTTGGGAAGTGGTGGAAGATTCCCGACACTCCTCATCCATCCTAAAATTCCTCAACTCCACTTTCATAACCCTTATACCAATGGAGGAGGAAGCAAACACACCGTTTAATTTTCGGCCAATTGCATTATGTAATGTTTTGTACAAGATTATATCTAAAGTCATAGCTAACAAATTAAAGCCAATTCTTCCAGGGATCATTTTGGAAGAACAATCAGGCTATGTATAAGGTATACATATTATGGATAACATAGTGCTAGCTCAAGAGATGATTCATACTCTCCAAACTTAGAAAAAAACTGGCATGCTAATGCAGCTAGACCTTTTGATGGCTTATGATAAAGTCTGCTGGAACTACTTGGAGGCTATTCTGGATGCCTTTGGCTTTCCGAAGAGATGGATAACATGGATCTTATCATTGATTAAGTCCACCAAATTTTCCATCCTAGTTAACAGAGCTCCAACAACCTAGTTTACACCTACTAGAGGTATATAGCAAGGGGATCCCCTGTCCCCCTTTCCGTTTGTAATACTAATGGAAGGTCTTAGCCAGCTTATCAGAAAGGCTAAAGAGGAGAGCTTAATTTAGGGACTCCAACCCTTGCCCTCATGCCCTGCAACCACTCATCCATAGTTTGTTGATGATACTATGCTGCATGGCACGCCTTCAGTCAAAGAAGCTCATGGTTTCAAAAGCATTCTCAATCGTTTCGGCTTTACTTCAAGTATGGAACTGAATCTCACAAAATATTCCATATTCTATTTTAACACACACCTATTAGTCTAGAAAAATCTTGCTACTGTCCTTGGGTTCAAGAGGTGTAACCTCCCTTCTAGATACCTAGACATTCTGCTGAGAGACAAACCCTTAGCAAAATATTCATTGGGAGAAAATGCTCGCCAATCTAGAGAACCACTGTCAGCATTGGACCCATAGAACCCTTAACTTTGTAGACCACCTAGTCCACACCAAATCCGTCCTCCTCGCCATTCCTCAATTCATGCTTTCTATTCACCTGGAACCTAAAGTTCTGCTTCAAAAAATCTGACTCATCCAGAAAGCTTTCCTATGGTCGAGAACTTAGTTAAACAAAAATGGTCCTTAATGGAATGAGACAAAATTTGCAAACCCAGGCTCTTAGGTGGGTTAAACCTTCAGGACCCTTACACCATCAACCGAGCTTGTGGAAATAAGTTATGGTGGATATGGGTTAAAGAACCCAACATTCCTTGGGCCAAACATTGGAAAGACAAGTATGTATCTCATCATAGCTCTCAGAATCTAATCAGGATGCAAGAACCTCTAGAAGGATCTCCAATCTAGAACCTAGCAAGAGCTAATCGAGGCATAATTCAGGAACAGAGTTTTTGGGAAGTACGTAATGGACAGACTGCTCTGTTCTAGGAGGATGCTTCGCAGCAATTACCTAAGCTTGAAAGCCTAGATTTCCTCACCATTCAGAGAAGATACCAAGAGCAAGGGAAGATAACCGTGAATCATTACTAGAAGCCTAACCCTACTAATTAAGCATGGAAACAATGGATCTTCAACGATACATTGCAACAAGAAGAGAGGGAAAACAATATGAAGGAACTGCAAATTGAGTTGGCTAAAAGGAAAATAAGAAATGCTCATGATGTAGATAAATTGTGTTGAGGCAAGCTCGAGGGGGGTACCTTCTACCTCAAAGAAGAAAGACTCTGTATAGAAGAAAGAGACCAACAAGAAAAAGTCAATTGGTATAATAGAGTATTAGATGCTAAAATCTGGCTGAAGATTAAAACCTTTCTATGGATCTTGATGCATCGTAGAACTCTTACCTAGGAGAACCTCTGGAAAAAAAGGATCATAGGCCCCTCACATTGCCCCCTGTGTGGAAATGAGGAGAAATAAGTGAATCACCTCCTCAATATTTGTAACTGGATAGAAATCCTTTGGAACTAGATGGAAAACATCTTCGAGAGTATGGATAGGAATAGACACTCAATACAGGAAAGCATAGCAAATTGGTGAAGTAATTTTTCCAAATCCCAAACAATCAATACATTATGCAAATTTATCCCTGGGTTCATAGTGTGGTTGGTATGGAAGGAACAAAACATAAGAGTGTTTAAAAATGAAGCTAAAACCATAGAGTTTATCAAAGCCACCATACTACAAAACATGAGGGAAACGACTCTTACCAGATGGAAAATAGAATAGAAGAAGGATTTATCGTTGATTGATTTACAAATTCTGTGACATTTGGAATTGAGGCAGGCACCATCTCTAGTTCTTCTGAACCATGACAACAGCAAGGCCCCTCCACAAATGCTTAGCTACCACCACCAATAGGCTTTCACAAACTGAACATTGATGGGGCTTCTCGAGGAAATATTGGACCGGCAAGTATAGGAGGTATCGTCCGAAATTACAAAGGTGACATTCAACATATTTTCAGTCAATCTATGGGACAAGGCACCAACAATGAGATGGAATTCGTGGCTTTAGAGCAAGGGCTGAACATACTAATTCACCTGGGAATAGGAGCTACAGTGGTGTAAGGGGATTCTCTTGTGGCTATTAATGCCGCAAGGAAAATGCAGATGGGTTCAAAACTGGGTAAGGTAAGGAATCACTGGAGGTTGGCCAAGGTCATAGAGCTCATAGTAGAGCACCTCTCAAGCCTTGACGGAATCATTTTACAAGCGATAAAAAGAATGGAAAATGTGGTCGCTGATTGTCTGGCCAACTACGGGATCGATCACCACATTACGTACCCGGATGCCTGTTGGCATGATGTCACATGCACAAAACTTCGAGATAAGTGTTTACATCTTTTGAGAAAAGACATTTGTTACAGGGAGGAGGGGTGCAGCAGTACAATGGGACGCGCCTTAATAACGAATGAAGATGTCCATTAAGGCTCACCTCCTAGATCATTATACCTCGAAATGGATTGGGGAGGGCAGGCACCATCACCCGCAGTGGAATATGAAGGAAATCCTGCAGAAGAATGATTGTCAAAGAACTCTAGGCCCAGCGAATGACACGTGGCCCATGACAAGAAACCTCAAGCATGACAAATCCGTTGCTTCAGATCGCAGGCAGGGGAAGGCACGTTGGAAAAGAAAGAGAAGTAATGATGCAATAATCTAGAGATCCACACATCCTCCCTCAACCTATATGCTCATCCCTCCACTATAACTATGGTGTCTTACCAAAGAGCTCTCACATCTTATGCTCCTCGCCTGACTCTTCATCCCGAGCGCTCTGCATTTTTCTTTGTATGGTTCTCTGAAGTGTCTCCATCACCCGTTGTCACTTACAACAGCACTATGTCAACTAGGGGTTGTCGCAATGAGTCAGCGAATAGAGAGTTGAAAAGAGCTAGGGAGGCATATGAAACTCAAGTCTCAGCCAAAGGGAAGAAGATAATCGATGAGATGGAAGCTGAAGTAAACGAGGAGCAGGAGAGGCTAGATATACAATCAATTAAGGAGGAAATAGAGTGGACTGCACATCCAGGAGCCCCAACCACTAGAGCCACACAGTTTGTCAAGACACAGAGTGAGGCTTGGCGAATGAAGACCATGCTGGCCAAAGCTCTCATCAAGCAAGGGGAAGCCATGAAAGAAGCATACTACACTAGAACATTGGCTTCAGCTAAAAACTCTACAAGACTTGATGCTCTGGAAATCTCCATGAAGTCACTCACAGAAGAAATCAAAATGCTGGCAGAGGATCTGAGGGCCTTCACCAGGCTCTTTAAACTTTGTCCAACGAGGTATGAACATTGCGGTTGATATTATAGCGAAAGAAACTAATGCTCCCGTGGGCAATGCCAGCATGCCCAGAAAGCCCAGAAATCGGAACATGTTAATGCAGCTGCTGGCCCTAGTGCCACCTTCAAAGATTATGTGGAACTTGAGTTGTAGTGTTGTTTGTGCACTCTGCTCTGTGCCCGCCGGCCTTTGAAGACGTCTTGTTAAATTTTGATCCTATTCTGGGTCTTAGGTCATCCTAGTCACTCTTTAGTTTTGTCGTTGGGTTCAGGAAGCCCTGCGTGGCCAGCCCCTTTTAGTTTTTCGTACTATATGGAAATTTTAGTTAGTCTATTTTGTCTGTGTCTTGGTCAGGTATATCTTCTCAGTTTGCAAGCTAGTTCTACTATAGTGGTTAGTAAAAATTTTGATCGACCAAGCGAAAAGCGGAATGGTCTGTTTGGTCATATAGACCTTTGTATTTGATGTAACTGTGTGAATTAATATACTTTTACTGACTTACAAAAAAAAATGAATATAGGTTCAAGCCTCTTTCCTCACAGAAGGAGTCTCCAGAGCAAGTGAATATTCAATCAAGCACGCAGTCATCAAAATGTAAATCCCATGACCCTAGAGAGGCCATTCCAAAGTGCCTTGATGAGCAAGAAATGAATAACTCCCCTTTGGAAGAAGGTAAATTAGAAGCCCTATCAAAGAATATGGATATTGATGACCCACGATCAACTTCCCTTGTGGAAGAATAGCATGGAAAGCATGTGAAGGACATGCTAGCTGATGAGGCTTAGATTCTATATGGGGCATGTATTTGAATCAAGGAATTGGGCTTGAGTTCCTCACATTCCACTCTTGGGGTTAAATTATGGATTTCAAGGTGGTATCCAATAAAGAGTCCAAAAAATGAGGCCACAAGAGAAATAACGCACGAATCCAAGAAGACATTGAACAAATAGTCAATGTAGGGAAATTCATGCAAATATCAAAGATATTTCCCCCATTGAAATTTTTAATCCTCAAGGAATTTTATATGTTGTTATGATTATTGCAATCTTTTTAGATTGTCTATTATTAGTGAGAAGTTTTATAGTTTCAAGTTTGTCAAGCTATATGTAACTTTTTATGGTTAATGAAAAGATCCATTTACCCCAAAAATAAATATTAATAAGTAATTAAAATACAATTATAATTTAGTTAATTTTTATGAATTTTTTAATCTAAGGCAATGTGAAGATGTACCATAAGGTAAGTTCTTTGATAAGCTATCAATATGACTGGGATAGTTGTAATTATGCCAATAGGCATGTCTAGTTTTGAATTTGGTTTTCACAATTTTAATATAATAATTTTAAAAAATTGTTAGGTGGATGGTATGGATTTAACCTCCATAAAACATTGTAGAATATTCTTAATAGTATACACAAAACATTCTAGAATATTCTCAAATTTATTTCCAAAGTAGCCATGTAGTTTTTTCCTTTTAATTAAATTTATTAATTAAAAAAAGTGGCATATGAACAAGTGTTACATGAAACAAATTAGTGTTACATTAAATGAATTGTGATTTTTTGGGTATGTGGTATTGATAGATGTATCATAAGATAATTTCTTTGATGGCTATCAATATAATGAATATGACTTTGACAATTTCAATATAATTATTAATGGATTTAACCTCCATAAAACATTCAAGAATATTCTTAGTAGTATACACAAAAAGTTATAGAAAATTCTTAGTAGTATACACAAATCAAGCGCTAAGATTTATTTCAAAAGTAGCCATGTAGGTTTTTTCTTTTAATTAAATTTATTAATTAAAAAATTTGAAATATGAAAAAGTGTTACATGAAATGAATTAGTGTTACAGTAAATGAATTATGATTTTTTGGGCGTGGTATTGATAAGCGATGGTATTGGCCCATCTACTGTAATTAAGCCAATTTATAGATTAGAATTTCCATGATAAAGTGGGAGCGAATATATATGTTAAGATCCTTGACTGTTTTATATATAATATACTAATATTAATAATATTATATTATATATATATATAGATATTTATATATATAATCTTTTTATCATTATAATAATAATAATAATTTATAATATATATAATAATAATAATAATTTCCATGGAGAGCCTTGGGAAAGATGAACGTTACATTTCAAAATAGTAAATAATAATTTAAGTTAATAGTATTAAAATAGTATTAACAAAAAGAAATCATGCCCATAATTGAAATACTTCAAATTACGCCTTAATCAGATGTCACTTTTATATATAGGATATTGAAGTAACCAAAAGTTAAAAAAGTGCTGTTATTATGGATAGAAGGAAAATATAATGAATAAAAAAAATATAATTTACTTTTTATACAAGGAAGAAATGTAATCTTTTCACATGACAAGAAATAATATTATTGATATTACATTATGTGTAATTCATTCAATGTTCCATTTTCATGTGACATTTAAAACAAAAATATATTTATAACACAAAACATTTTACTGTAAACCATAAGTAAAATATTTCAATGTCTACATTGAACAATATAATTTTATAGACACTCTATATAAAGAAAAATAAAGTAATTTAAATGGAAAAATTTCTTATATTTTTACTTTAGTGAGAAAGATTGAGAGAATTCTTATTTCATTAATAGTTGCTTTCTAATTCAATATATGAGAGATATTTGTAAATTTTTCAGCGTTTAATATGGATTTGACATGTTAAAATTTTAGAAAATATTAATAAAAAATAATTAAATGTATACATACAGTAAAAAAAATTATGAAGGGACATATTTTAAAATTTTAGTGTGGACAACATGAATTATAAATAAAATATATTAATGTCAACTACATATATTATACCAGTCTAGCTCATCTTAACTCTGGATCTACCAAAAGCCTAGAGGGATCAAATCTCTTTTCACTCTAAAAGATGTTTTCATCTCAAGAGATTTGATCACTCTCTATGCTTGGTAGATCCAGAGTTAACATGGATCTAGGCTGGTTTAAAAAATTATATAATTTAATTAATTAGTATTATATATATTGTG
>APFE030673445.1:202023-239435 GCA_000404065.3 Pinus taeda | reverse complement strand
AATTTCATAAAATAAATATTTATTTTTCAATATTATTTAAAAATGCATTTTTCAAATGTTTGATAGGTTTATAACTTTAAGGTCTTATTATTACAGCCTTGACACAAGATAATTCCATGTGGATTGTAATATCCCAGTTAATGTAAATATTATTTCTTTTACTCCAACCAAACAAACTATTATTTTTCTGAAAACATAAACTATGTTTGAATTTGTTATAAGAAGGAATTTTGCAGCTATTAATGAAAAGAATGTTTATTTAATTAATTAGTTAAATGAAGCAATTACATATTCCATGAAAAGAAAACCAAATCTTGGAAAGTATTTGAGGAAAAAAATGATCAAGAAGAGAGGGATCCGAGATCAACAGAAAGAGGAAGAGCACTGTGTTGAGAGGTTAGGCAGTTGGTCTAGCTAAGTCTGGTTAAGACTAGATAGTTGGAGACATGCTTAGTCTTTTAATGAGAAAGAATTCCCTGGAAAGGGACAACACAGGGGGAGGTCTACTGTTATAGTAAATCTCGTGGTAGGGAGGTAAACACAGTGCAGGTTTATGTGTAGACCAAACAGGAGCAACTAAAGACTAATAAGTTGAAAATTCCGTTATAAGTCATAACATCATATAAGTGACACTCTTTGTTTAAATCTTTCAACTTACATAGTTTAATAAATTTTAACCTATAAAGTCTAATAAGTATTATTGGTAAGTTTAATTTTTTATGGTTATCCTAGAGATTACATTAGTACAAAGTCTTTTAATAGAGGAAATGAACTCTGTGAAAAACTATTTGATTGAAAATACATGAATAATGTCAGAGAATATAACTCTTTATTACCTCATGTATAATACAGTAAAATGGTAGATTGCAGTAAATATGTAACTCGCAACAAATATGTAGAATGTTGTAGTAACTATCTAGAAAGACAGTGCATATAAACCCTATGATAGACGAGATAATAGAGTATTTTCAGTAACAAGCTCAGATAAATATATATTGTTTTAAGTGCGATGGGTAGCAAATTCACTTGGAAGAAATTACGAGATTTTATCCATAGAGAAATCTTAAATTTAAAACGTAGTCGAACAAATTAGATTGGGAAGTAAAGATTCTTTTCCTAAAGGAACAATGGAAACCATACAGGGTTTAGTACTTAAATACAAATAATAACAAGGATAACATCGGGAAATATCTGAATAGCTTCATGCATTAAAAAGGATTTTCGAACCCTAGTTGTTTTCCCTCACTCCAACATAACTGAAACTAGAAGAATCAGTAGGTATGTTGAATCAGTCCGGCACTCCCCCAGGGATTCCATGTGGATGGAATATCCCACGAAAGATTAGTGGGCTTAGTACATAAATTCTAAAACAAGTGAAGGCGAAGGAATTAAAAATGCCAAATATTCTAAGAATTCCTAGCCATAGCAAGAATTTGATATAGCTTCGTTGTAAACAATATAAATGCAAATGCTAGAAAACAAACCCAGGAAAACAATTAGTCCTTCACTATAACGAGATTAAAACATATATCTTCTTTTAAAGAGAAAGTCTGAACATGCTTGACATTATCATCATAGCATAACACATCAAAAATATATATTATTTCCACTATAAATGTCCATATCGTCACACTAGATATAACACAAAGTCTTGATAGGGGACTAAGAATGGTATAAACCAAATTCATTCATTATACAAACTCTAGTTATGTGAAAACTGCACGTAACAAAGAGAAAACCACGACTACAAGCAATGGTCAGGGCCATTTTAATTTTATAATACAAAACCAGTATCACGGTCGAACTTCGGCTTCCATAAGCCGAGAGCGAAACATAGAACTATCAACAAAACATAAAAGCTACATAGCAAGTTGGCCTTCTGGCCATAGAAAACCTAAATACGAGATAACTTAATAACTCAGATTCCTGATATTTGGTGGATTCTTCCTCTTGGAGAACGAAACTTGAAATGGAGTCTCAACCTCATCATCCTTTGAGGGTTGTGGTACCTGGAAGGGTTATTTGCGTAGCCATAACAAGAAAAACCAGAGATTAGCATTATCTTAGAAATATATATAAACTTCTGTAATGTGGAAAGACAGGAAGAATGAAAATGAAAGAGTTACCATTTTATAACCACCTAGAAACCCTGATGCCGTAGCTAAACTCCAGCTCGCCTAAGCGTTGAAGGCAATTGACCAGCAAAACTCGAGGAGTTTAGCAACAAAACTACAGAATAGGAAGGTGGTCACATCAGGCAAGGAGATCCATCGTAACAGGTTCCCAATCAGTAGTCCAGAGTAGATTCGAAGCCCATCACGGTTGCAAAGAAGCACAATAATGAAGAGTACCAAAACCGCAAAAGGGTAAACATCAAAACCCTCGAGAACTGAACAATCAACCCAAGTGACAAGGGCCATTGATGACAAAAACCAATCCCAATAAAAATAATGCAGGTAGCCCACATGGTGTATAACAGTACGCCACATAGTCGAGGACAGCCAGGGCCTTTAATAAAGCACAGAGAGATGGCGAGCCTTGAGGACATGAAATCTAAGGCGTAATCAATTATACTGAGAGCTAAATAAATTGCAAATGAGTGCATTAAAGGTTAATTACCATCGCATGTATGAGTTATCACCATTGTGTATGTCACGCCATATGAATTAGATTCTAAGATTCTAATTCATGTAGTGCATAAATAATTACAGAAAATCGTAAATAGAAAAGTGAATAACATGTTGGGTTATATGGTAAGTATGGTGGTAAGTAGGTAAAGAATTCCAAAGCTTTATTTACTATCACATTAATTTTTTATATATATAAGTTGTTTTATATATGGATGTGTTACATATGTTATCAGAGTGGACTAAGGATTCCAAAATTAAGACCTCTGGGGTAAGAAATAATAGTTTTGATGATATGCCGGTAGGAGGCAGCAAAGTTCATTATGAGGCAAACTAGGAATCTACTACATGGCTCTGTAATGGGAGCAGGACCAACACCATTTCAGGAAGGAAACCCTAATGTCTGGGTGCAATTGAGGGATGAGTCACAAAATCCCAATACAAACATCTAGATGACTGTACAAGAATTGAAAGGTGAAATAGCTCGACTCTAGGAAGACAAGGAGAGATTAATGCAAGAACAAGAAAAGATTTTGAAATGCTTGTCGAATAGGCAAAATCATTGACCATTAATCCCCAACCAAGAGCGTGGCCATATGACTAGGGAATAAGATTTCTGAATAGAAAAGGTGGAAACAGAGGGAGGTGAAGAAAACCAAGAAGAAGAATTAAGTAATGTGTCCAATCATAAGGCTCAGAAAAAGCAGTAAATTGAAATCCAATGAGTTTCGAAAAATCAAGCCTTCTCTCTTCGATGGAGAGCAAGAAGAGGCAGCAAAAGCATGGTTAATTAACATGAATAAGTTCTTCGACCTGTATGAATATGATTTCAATCTGAAGGCCCATCTCGCCATTTTCCAGCTTCAAGGGAAAGCCACGTTATGGTGGGAGGAGGTAAAAACCGTCCATGGGGTCAATGAGAAAAATATAACATGGGAGAAATTCCAATTTTTTAAAAATATCTAACCGAAAGGTTTTACAATGAGAAAGCAAAAGAATTCCATGATCTCCGTCTGGGCCAAATGACCATGGATGAATTTATAACCAAATTTAGATCATTATTGTAGTATGTCCCTTATATTCGCAAAGAAAAGGCCAAAGTACAATGTTTTGTCAATAGCCTACCATTCTTCATGAAAGAAAGGTTGGAATCTCACAACCCAAAGACTATGGACAAAGTCATTCGGAAAGAAATAATCTACTATCAACAAAATAAACCAAAAGTTGATTCGAGTAAAAAGTGGCTGGATAAAAAGGGAATTAAATTTAATCCCAGCCACAAGGGGAATAAGGGCATTAACAGCAAAGGCTCATATAAAGAAAAAATTAACCGAAGTATGAATTATCCTAGATTTAAAGTACCCGGTGAGATCAAGACAAATGAATAGATTGGAAGAAATGAAGCCGAATTTATTAACAAACCACCTGTGCAGTGTTGTCGGTGCGAAGGCCCACATTACGTCAAAAATTGTCCTCACCACAAGGGAGCACACCAGGTATCTTAAATTCAAGAGGCATCTACAGTAGGAGAAGTGGCTAGAAGCCTTCCAAAAATTAATGCAGAGCTAGAGGATCACCAGGCAGAATTTCAGCCGACTATAGTTGAGTTTTAAGGTACTATTTTTTACCAGACTTGTTCTATTTTAATAGATCCTGGGGCCACATTAAGTTACATCAGTCCTAGGATAGTGGAATGATGTAAATTACAAGTTGTTAAATTTAAAAGTCCCTGGTTAGTACAACTAGCCACAGGAGCAAAACGAAGAGTCTTATCCAAAGTAAGTAATTGTCTTTTAAAAATAACTAGTTAACCTATTATAGCTAATATGAATGTGTTACCCCTCGGGTCATCCGACATTCTCATAGGTATGGACTAGTTAACACTGTACCCTCATAAATTTTATAACAAAAAACTGTTAGTTCTCAGGATGAAGTATGGGTGAGACAAGAAATTCAAGATGTGCAGAAACCTCTATAGTTAAGGCTTATAACAACCTCATAGTTAGCTAAATGCATAAGAAAAGGTTGTCAAGTCTATGCCATCCAAGTGGGGTATGTTGACTCCAAGGATAAATCTGTATTTCTTGGGAACATACCTGTCATACAAAATTTTCTAGACGTATTTCCTGAAGAAATACTAGGTTTACCCCCAAAAAGAGACATAGACATTACCATTTAGTTAATTCCAAGAGCTGCCCCAGTTTCTCAAGCACCATACAGAATGATTATATCAGAACTAACAGAATTAAAGATGCAACTCTAGGAGTTGCTTGATAATAACTATATCCATCTCAGTGTTTCACCTTGGGGGGCTCTGGTATTATTTGTTAAAAAAAAAGACAGAACCCTGTGAATGTGCATGGATTACCGCCAACTAAACTAGCTGACCATTAAAAAAAATACCCCCTTCCCTGAATAGATGAGCTTTTTGACCAAGTGAAGGGCACAACCGTCTTCTCAAAGATCAATCTTAGTTATGGGTATCATCAGATTAGGATTAATGAGAAAGATATTGCAAAATCTGCTTTCAGGACACGTTATGGTCATTATGAGTTTGTGGTTTTAACTTTTGGGCTAACTAACGCCCCAACTACCTTCATGTGTCTCATGAATAGCATTCTCCAATAGTTCTTATATAAATTTCTATTAATCTTCATCAATGACATACTGATCTACTCTCAGAATATGGAGGAGCATAAGGAACATCTTTGCATTGCACTGCAGGTCCTAAGATAACATCAACCATATGCTAAGTACATTAAATGCGACTTCTTTAAGGAGAAGATACAATACATGGGACACTTCAACACCAAGGACAAAATTGCGGTTGATCCGGAAAAGATAAGAACCATTATGGAGTGGCCAGTGCCAAAGGATGTGGTTGATATAAGATCATTTATGGGCCTGGCTGGTTACTACCGAAGGTTTGTGGAGGGATTTTGTAGAGTGGCATATCCTATTATCTCCTTACAAAAGAAAGGAAGAACTTTCAAGTGGACACCTGATTGCCAAAGGAGCTTTGATTAGCTCAAGCATCTTCTTATCACCACACCCATTTGGAGCATTGTCGATCCCAATAGGAATATGTGGTTTGTACGGATGCTAGTAAAGAAGGAGTGGGTGTCATACTTATGCAAGAAGGCAAAGTGGTGGCTTATCAATCTAGAAAACTGAAAGAATATGAACAAAAATATTCAGCATATGATTTGGAATTGACAGTAGTAATTCACGCCTTAAAAATGTGGCGACATTACCTATTAGGTAAGAGATTTTATTAATGACTGACCACCATAGTCTAATTAATTATTTCAAGCAACCAACTTTAAATTCCAGGAATGCTTGTTGGGCATAATTACTCAGTGAATTCTATTTCGAAATCAAACACATAAAAGGGAAGGGAAATCGAGTGGAAAATGCTTTAAGTCAAAAGGTAAGCTGTGTATATGAAAATTTTGGGCAGATTCAAGAATTAGCCATGTAGGATTCTACATATAGACATTTATGGTAGCAAGCAAAAGTTTTTAACAACCATGAACAACAACTTGGTTATGAAATAAATGCTGAAAATTTACTAGTTTATAGGAAAAGAATATATGTGCCCAACTAGCAGCATCTCAAAAATTTAATTTTGGATGAATACCACAATGTTCCTTATGCCTGTCATCTTGGACACCAAAAGACGATTTCTGCCCTACGGAAGGAATTTTTATAGCCCGGTATGAAGAAGGAAGTGGCATAATACTTAGCCAAATGCTTGGAGTGCCAGCAAGTGAAAGATGAGCACCAACACCCAGCAGGGTTACTTCACCCTCTGCCCATTCCAGAATGGAAATGGGAAATGATATATATTGATTTCATCACCATACTACCTAAGTCAATGTAACAAAATGACTCCATCATGATGGTGGTGGAAAAACAGAGAAAATCAGCTCATTTTATAGTTGTTCAACCAAATTATAGAGCAGTCCAAATTGCTAATATTTTTATGCATCACATTTTTAAACTACACAAAATTCCCTAGATGATCATTTCTGATCGAGATGTAAAGTTTACATCAGCTTTCTGGAAATCCCTCTTTGAAGTATGGGGACACAACTACACTTCAGTACAACTTATCATCTGTAAACGGATGGGCAAAATAAATGAGTTAATCAAGTTATCAAAGACATGTTGTGTGTTTATGTCATGAAACATCCCACTAAATGGGAAGACTATCTTCACCTGGTGGAGTTTTCCTACAATAATGGGTACCATCCATCTTTACAAATGAGCCCCTTCGAGGTACTATACAAGCGCAAGTGCAGGACACCCTTGAGTTGGAGTGGACTAGAGGATAAGTTGTTGCTAGGACCAAACATGTTAGAAGAGATGGAAGAAATGGTGAAAAAGGTAAGAATCAATTTAAGAGCTATTGAGGACCAACAAAATAATTTTTCCGATCGGAAGAGAAGTTTCTAGGAATTCCAAGTAGGGGGGACCATGTCTACATTTGAGTTCGAGCCAAGAAAAGTACCTTACAATGGGCTGAGTGTGCTAAATTGGCACCCCAATTTTGCGGACCCTTTCAAATCCTGGCTCGAGTCATACCAGTGGCTTATCAACTTGCCTTACCCAGTCACATTCATGTACACAATGTATTCCATGTTTCTCTACTTAAGAAATATGTTTATGATGCTAAACATGTGATCAAATGGAAAGACATCCAGGTAATATATAAATATATTTATGGTTTCTTTTTAGGAATAAACATTAAACAAACTGGTTAAGACATGATAATTTTTTTATGTTCAGGTTGAAACAGATGGTGAGTACCTATTCGAACCTTTGGTTATACTAGATCAGAGAGAAGTAACACTACGGAAACGAGTTATCACCCAAGTTAAAGTGCAGTGGTAGCACTATGGGCCAGAAGAGGCTAGCTAGGAGGATGAGAAGGTCATGAAAGAAAACTTACCAAGGTTATTTGTAGGAGAAGAGCATCAAGAAAATGTTCCACCTTAGGGTGGAAGATGTAATATCCCCCATTAATGTAAATATCATTTCTTTTACTGCAAGCAAACAAACTATTATTTTTTTGAAAACATAAACTGTTTTTGAATTAAGTTATGAGAAGAAATTTTGCAGTTATTAGTGAAAATAATGTTTCTTTGATTAATTAGTAAAAAGAAGCAACTACATATTCCAAGAAAAGAAAACCAAATCTTGGAAAGTATTTGAGGAAAAAAAATGATCAAGAGGAGGGGGATCTGAGATCAAGAGAAAGAGGAAGACAACTGTGCTGAGAGGTCAGGAATTTGCATTAGCTAAGTCATGTTAAGACCAGATAGTTGGAGACACTCTTAGTCTTTTAATGAGAAAGAATTCCCTGGAAGAGGGATAGCACAGGGGAAGATGTATTGTTATAGTAAATCTCATGGCAGAGAGGTAAACACAGTGGAGGTCTATGTGTAGACCAAACAGGAGCAACTAAAGACTGATAAATTGAAGATTCGGTTATGAGTCATAACATCATATAAGTGACACTCTTTCTTTAAAGCTTTCAACTTACATAGATTAATAAATTTTAACCTACAAAGTCGAATAAGTATTATTCAGTAAGTTTAATTTATGATGGTTATCCTAGAGATTACATTAGTACAAAGTCTTTTAATAGAGGCAATGAACATTTAATTTCTGATGGTTATCCTAGAGATTACATTAGTACAGAGTCTTTTAATAGAGGCAATGAACTCTGTGCAAAATTATTTAATTGAAAATACATGAATAAGTGTCAAAGAAAATAACTCCTTATTACCTAATGTAGAATATAGTAAAATGGTAGATTGCAGTAAATATGGAACTTGCAATAAATATGTAGAATGTTGTAAATATCTAAATTGCAGTAACTAGCTAGAAAGACAGTGCATATAAACCCTATGCTAGACGAGATAGTAACAGATTATTTTAAGTAACAAGCTCAGATAAATATATAATGTCTTACATGCGATGGGTACCAAATTCAGTTGGAAGAAATTATGAGATTTTATCCATAGAGAAATCTTAAATTTAAAAGGTAGTCGAACAAATTACATAGGGAAGTAAAGAATGTTTTCCTAAAAAAACAATGGAAACCCTATAGGGTTTAGTACTTAAATACAAATAAGAAAAAGGATAACATCGAAAAATCTCTTAATAGCTTCATGCAATAAAAAGGATTTTCGAATTCAAATCCTAGTTGTTTTCCCTCACTCGAACAGAACTAAAGCCAAAAGAATTAGTAGGTATGTCGAATCAGCCCCGCACTCCCTGAGGGATTCCATGCAGACGGAATACCTCATGAAAGATTAGTGGGCCTAGTACATAAAACCTAAAAGAACTGAAGGCGAAGGAATTAAAAATGCCAAATATTCCAGGAATTCCAAGCCATAGCCAGAATTTGATATAGCTTCGTTATAAAGAATATAAATGATATAAAAAAACTAAGGAAAACCATTTAATCCTTCATTATAACGAGATTAAAAGAGAGATCTTCTTTTAAAGAGAAAGCCTGAACATGCTTGACATTATCATCATTCCATATCACATCAAAAATATATATGATTTCCATTGTAAATATGATGAACCCTAGAAATGGGTAATTATATGGGCTCATTTTGCCTCTTAAGTTGACTTAATCCACCATTCTTATTAGTTTATTGCATGTTTTTGAATATATTTATGCTAATAGATTGAATTGGGTTAGTCATTTGCCTTGTAGTCTAATGTGTGCTTTATGCAGATTTTTTGGTCAATTTTGGACAAAGTCAACAGATTTATGAGCAAATGGCAGCAAATACTAGAGGAAAAAAGGGAAGAGGATTTGTAGGGGGGTGTCTCCATCATTTATGACCCCTTTCCTCAAATCCTCCATCAGCAACTCGGAGCACAAAGGTCCACATTGATGCATCCAAGGAGCAGCCGAGCAATTAAAGAATGAATTTTGTTTATCTGCAGTTTTAGGAAGCTGAGCTCCTTTATTGTAGGAGAGTTCTTGGAGGCTCGAGTTGTATAAATAGCAGGTCTTAGGTGCTCAGTTTTTTTAGTTGGATTTTAGCCAGTCATTAGTATAATTTTCTCACTTTTTTGCAGCACTTGTTCAACTCATTTTCGAGTTTCTTTTCTATAACAGTTCATGTAATGTGACAATTATTTTTTATAATGAAGATGAAATATTTCCTGAGCCAGTACTGATCTCTTTCAGAGGGCTAAAGCTCTTGGGTTAGGGCCCAACAAAAGCTGTCGAGCACCACTTGCTTTGTACTTATATGTTTTTGCTTAGGTTCATGAGTTAATTTTGTTACATAGATTCATTTGACTTTGTTTAGATTAGGTTTCTTTTGACAGTTTGCATAGCTATTTTTGTTTCAGTTGCTCAAGTAGGTTAATGTAGTGATAGACTAAGATTCAAAAAGGCCAACAGTAGGCCCTAATCTCCTTTCTCGCTTTCTAAGACTATGATTTGAGGTCAAGGCACTACTATTGCCACCAAAAACACAATTTTGCTCTCCCGTTCAATTTCTGGTGTGATGACTTGATTTGGAAAGATTAATGTATTGCTTTAGATTCAGTTGACTAGATCATTTCCTATTCTTTTACAATAGATCTCTCTTCATGGTTTTCTGTTCAAAGGTTACTAATCAGCATTTTCTGTTCGTAGGTCAGAAATTAGGTCAAGCTAAAGTAATTTTTGTTTTCATGGTCTAGTTAGTCCTTTCCTTCATCAGTTTTTGTAAGTAGATGTACAGATCTCTTGTAAGACACCTCAGCTCACCAGACATCCATAAAACAACTAGCATCATCTCACTTCTCACAGATTCCCCAAGTCATTTACAACATTTCACCAATCTTCCCTAATTTTTGCATTTTTCTCCATAGGCTTCCCTCTTTCCATTTGAACAAATCCAACCATCATGTTTCCTCTTGATCTTCCTTGACAAGCTCCAAACACCTCAAAACCTTAATCTAGCCTTCAGTTACCCTTTGCCATCATTTTTCCACCTTCAAAACCTCCAAAAATAGCTCTCGGCCTCCTGCTGTAGATTCTTTTGTAGATCCTCGTGTAGATCCCCTATAGCCTCCTGTGGAACTCCCTGTAAGTGGTTTTTCGAAATACGATTGCAATGGAAGTCTTCAGAAGGGTACTAGGGCTTCTTACGACCTCTCCACACCTTCCTTCACCTCTGTAAAAACCACGTCCATCTTCCTTCGCCACCAAATCTCTACACAATTACAACCAGATAAATTACAAGCATAATAATTTCACATAAAAACACTCAAAAGCACAAAAAGATGTTTTTTTCTCATTTCTTTTCAGAAGTAGCTTGAATAAATGTAAGTTACCTTTTCACTAGTCAATAGCACTCATTTCATTAGTTTTCATCTCTTTTCCTACAAAAGTAGGGTTATTTTGCCTTACATTACAATCTTCTTTCTCTTTTTGCAAGTAGAATAGTCCTCGTAGAGTTAGCTTTCTTTCATCATAGTTAAAAGCTTCTTCTAAAAATTCATAGAGGTTGGCACAAGCTCCTAGTGATATTGCACCATCTAACCAAGTCATAGCCCACAGTAAGAGCTAGTACTTGTGCATACAACACCGTCGCTTCCAAGTTTGTTACGAACTACTAGGTTGATACAAGTAAAGTAGGAAGCCCTAGGAGTTGCAGCATTATTGCTGCAATACTGGTGCTCACCTCTTTTTGGCGTCGTTGCTGGGGAAGTGTCAGAGTATTTTGTCATTACTGCTTTTCCTCTGTTTTCTACTACAGCATTCTGCTAAGTAGTTTACTTGAGCAAAAGTGGAGTAGTTGTTCTTTCGATTTCTGCATTTCCTTGCTTTCATTTCAATTCTACAATTTCCATTTCAGCAAAAGTATATTAGCCCTTTCAATTCTTCAATTTCCATTTCAAAAAAGGTAGATTAGTCATTTCCTCGCTTTTATTTCAATTCCACAATTTCTATTTTAGCAAATGAGATTAGTCATTTCCTTGCTTTCATTCCAATTCTGTAATTTCCATTCCAACATAAGTATATTGGTCATTTCCTTGCTTTAATTTCAATTCTGCAATTTCATTTTAGCAAGTTCATTTCAGTTAGTTGCAATTTGTTTGTTCAATCAATTTCAGTTTTGCAGGTACAAGCAGAAAAAAACAAAAATCACCCAAAAAGAGATTTCCTTTCATGCCTTGTAGGAATAGAGATAATTCAGGGAAATTCCTACCCAACATCCCCACCACATCACAAAGTCACCCTTCTCTCTTCTTCGGTGGCAGTGATCCAGAAGAACCTATAGGTGAACCACTAGAGATATATGAAGATTCTATAGAAGAAGAAGAGGAAGAAACCATCCCTCCTAAGACCATGGTTGAAAATAGAAATGTTAGAGGGAATGGGGAAATGGTAGAGGGTACCTTTCCCATCTGAGAAACCAATGGGGACACTAAAATGAAGAACATAAGTCCTTCGGCCTTACCTCACTTCCATGGGTTGACTACCGAAGATCTTGATACCTTTTGGTTTGAATTTGTTGTTATCTATCAAACCTATGACTATGCAGAAGATGAGCAAAAGTTGAAACTATTTCCTTCTACCCTCAAGGATGTAGCATTGCACTAGTTCATGGGGTTACCTAACAACAACATCACAACTTGGGCTTAAATGCATCAAGACTTTAATAACAAATACAGGGACTATTGTAGGTTAAAGGATACCAAGGAAGAAATCTTCTGAATGACCATGGGAAGCAATGAATCCTTGGAAGATTATGAAGAGAGGTTTCAGCTCAGTTATAAAAGGGTCAAGTGCACACTTGACCCCAAACCTCTGAAGTTGGTCCTGCTTAGAGGAGTCCCAGAAGACCTTCTAGATACCTCCATTTGTTGGCTAGGGGGACATCTACCAACTACCTTATGAAGACATAAAGACTATGTTTAGAAACCATTCTAGGGCAGCCAGAAAGAGAGGTAGGGGAAGTCAACCCCTAGCCAATACATCCTCATCTATTTCATCTCTTAGAGGTGAATTTGGAAATCTACTGGAAGATTTCAAGAGCAAGATGATGCAAGCTCTTGCCATGCAAATGGATACCTTGCATATCAACAGGAAACAAGAAGAAGCAGAAAGGGCCTTGGCTATTTTCTGTCCTAGGTGCACCAGAAGGCATCCTAGGAATGAATGTCCATTGAACTCTATAGAAGTGTGTTCAGTCTGTGAAGAAGACCATTCTATGAATCAGTGCCCTTCCTTGCTCGGACTTAAAGATGCATACCAGGGGGTCGAAGGAGCCACTGGACCACTCTATTTCATGAACCATAGGATGCCACATGGGCCCAGACCTTACCAGTAGGGAATCCAAGGGACATCCCAGACATATTACAACCCAATCAAGCCACTTTCGTGTCTTCTTAGGGTCACCCTACTCATCCTTCTTGGTTCACACCCCATCCTTGGTCATATCCATCTCAATACCATGCTCAACCAGTTGCTCATTCACTTCACTCTTATGCTCAACCACAGCCTCAAAGGAATGCACCTCATTAGGGGTAGAGGCCCCAATACAACTCTCCTCCCGCTCTTTTGCCTCAACCACAACCATTGCCTCCTGCTCCACCAAGGCAACCCCAAATACCTGCTTAACTGAACCCGAACCCGAATAACGGATAAGCCCAGCAGGTATATAGTGGGGATCCATCATGCCTAACCTACGCTGTGGAGATTCAGGAGATTAACCTACGATATGGGAAGGTTCTCCCAGATAACCAGCCTTCCCCTAAGGAAAATGAGGAAGAAAAAGAGGAACGTGAACCAAAAGCCATTCCACCCTTTCTTGAGAGATTATTTGGAATAACACAACCTACCCTAGAAGAAATTGAACTTCTGGGAGAATTGAAACAATTATGTGCAAAGATACCACTTCTCCAAGCCATAAAGGATGTGCCTATATACAACAAGATGATCAAGGAGAAGTGCTTTAGGCACCCAGGCAGGGCAGGAGAGATGCTCCAACTATCAATGTCATAGGACAACTGTTTGACCTAATGTTGGGGCAGGTAATCTGTCCAAAATATCTAGACCCTCAAAGACCTGTAGTCAATGTCCACACCAATGGCACCATAATCGCCCATACCTTGATTGATCTAGGGGCTGCTATTAATGTGATGACCAAGGACACTATGCTCAAGCTCAACCTTTAGGGCTTCCTAAGAAAGACCAAAACAATAGTACAGTTAGCAGACTACTCCACTATGACCCCTGAAGGCATTGTGGAAGACGTAATGGTCTCCATCAATTCTTGGGAGTACCCTATTGATTTCCTGGTTCTCCAACCAAAGGCAAAGCTCATTGGGTATCCTCTCATCCTGGGAAGACCCTGGTTGGCTACTGTACATGCCTACATCAGTTGTCAAGCTAGGAACATGACAATCAAGAATGGCCATATGTCTAAGAAGCTAGTCCTATATCCCCCTGCCCAACCTTTGTTAGAACATGATTTACCTCTATGGTTGGAGGAGGAAGATGAGGATGAAGTCTATTCTGCACCACTGTGTGCAGTGGAAGCAACCATGGGGGGGAACCTACAAACCGAGGATGATCTTATTGAAAACTTGATTCATAATCCACCACCCAGTGTGTTGCCATTAGAAGAGCTAGTGGAAGAAACCCAAGCTAATCCTTTAGTTGATCTTTGTGTGGCTGACCCAACTTCTCTCCGAGTTAAGAATATGGAATTCGGCCCAGAAAGAACCTTGAAATCAACTCATCCCTATCCACCTCTCAGGAGAAAGAACTGTGTAGCTTATTTAGAAACAACTTGGATGCTTTTTCTTGGAGCTATAATGAGATGAAGGGAGTGCACCCTTCAGTCTATACTCATCACATTTACATTAAGGAAGATTGCATACTAGTCAGGTAGCCTCAAAGGAGGATGAATCTAGCCCTTAAGGACATTGTCAAATAAGAACTACAAAAGTTACTAGATGCAAGACTCATCTACGCTATCTCTGACAGCAAATGGGTCTCTCCTTTGGTGCTAGTGCCAAAGAAAAATGGAAAGTGGAGAATCTGTGTCAATTATTGGGAACTAGACAAGGCTGCCAAGAAGGACCATTTTCCTTTGCCTTTCATAGATCAAGTGTTAGATGGCTTGGTAGGGAAGAAGTTTTTCTCCTTCCTAGATGGGTTGAGCCGGTACAACCAGATCTAAAATAGCTTGGAAGACCAAGATAAGACCACTTTCACTTGTCCTTGGGGTACCTTTGCATATCGGGTCCTTCCTTTTGGATTATCCAATGCTCCCACCACTTTCTAGAGAGTAGTATTGAGTATATTTGGTGAACTGGTTCATGATGTAGTGGAAATCTATATGGATGACTTTACGTCTTATGCTTCTAACTTCCAAGAAGCTTTATCTAACCTGTGAAAAGTTTTGGACAAGTGTATTGAAATGAACCTATCCCTTAGTCCTAAAAAATGTGAATTCTTGATGACTGAAGGGACTCTTCTAGGTCATGAAATCTTTCAGCAAGGATTACAGGTGGAGCCCAACAAAATTGCCATAATCCAAAGGGTCCCAAATCCTCAAAAGGTAAGAGATGTCCGAAGTTTCCTAGGTTTAGCAAGGTATTATAGAAGATTCATTAAGGATTTTAGTAAGCTAGCCTCTCCATTGTTTCGCCTTTTGGGAAAATATGTTGAGTTCATATGGACTGACAATTGTCAAGAAGCTCTGGATACCTTGGAAAGTGAACTAGTGATTGCCCCAATTTTGAGAGGTTCAAATTGGACCCTACCTTTCCACATTCATACAGATGCCTCGAACAAAGCGATAGGAGCAGCCTTAGGAAAAGTTGATGAGAAGCTGCCTTATGCCATATATTTTTTAAGTAAAAACTTGTCAAAGGTAGAATTAAACTACACTGTAACCAAAAAGGGGATCGTAGCTGTAGTCCATTCCCTAAATAAATTCAAACACTACATCACCAGCTATCAAACATTTGTACACACTAATCATGCTACAATTAGGTATTTAATGAACAAACTAGATGTAGTTGCTGGCATTATTAGATGGTTTCTTTTATTGCAACAATTTGATTTAACCATTGTTGATAAGTGAGGTAAGGAAAATGTTGTTGTTGATTTTTTGTCTAGAATAGGTCTCCCTGTAGGTGAAGAAGGAATGGTGGATGACCAAATGCTAGATGAACATTTGTTTGCTATCTCATTACTCTCTCCATGATTTGCTGATATAGCAAATTACTTGGTTTCCGCACAGTTCCCGCCACACCTGTCCTCAAAAGAGAAGAGCAAGATCATGAGGGAAAGTTCCCCTTTAACATGGATTGGGGGAAATTTCTTCAAACTTGGCCTAGATCAGGTTTTAAGGAGATGTGTCAGGGAGGAGGAAGTTTTTGACATTCTCCTAAATTGTCATGATGGGCCCTATGGGGGCCATTTTGCAGCAAAGAGGTCTGCCTTCAAAATTGTGCAAGTAGGTTACTATTGGCCCACTCTTCATCAAGATGTAAGACAATATATTAGCCAATGTGACCAGTGTCAAAGGATGGAGAAACCTACTCCAAGGGATGAGATGCCCCTGCAACATCAAGTGACTTTCGAGCCATTTGAGAAGTGGGGCATGGAATTTGTGGGTCCTGTCAACCCTCCTTCAAAGAAAAAATCTTTCATCATCATGTGCACTGATTATCTAACAAAATGGGCAGAAACAAAGGTGATTAAGGCAGCAATAGACGAAAAAGTAGTTGATTTTTTAAGAGAGAATATATTCTATAAGTTTGGATATCCAAGAGAATTAGTCACAGATCAAGGGAGTCATTTTACCTCCAATCTGATTGAAGACCTACTCACACATCACAAAATTAAGCACAGAACTTCCACCCCTTACCATCTACAAGCAAATGGAGAGATGGAAGTCACTAACAAAGCTTTGGAAGGGATTTTGACCAAGGTAGTGAGTAGCAACAGAAAAGATTGGGCAGATCGATTGGTTGAAGCCACCCGGGCCTATAACACCACCTGGAAGACCACCACAGGGTTCACACCCTATGATCTGGTCTATGGGAAGAAGCGTTTGCTGTCAATAGAATTTGAATATAACACACTAAGGATGGTAGCTCAGCTGGACCTAGATCTGAGCCATGCACAAAAGGAAAGGTTACTCCAACTCAATGGATTGGATGAACAAAGATTGCAGGCCCTTCTCCACTCAGAGGTAGTCTGGCTTCAAAGGAAAATATGGCATGACAGATAGCTCAAAGAGAAACAATTCCAGGAGGGAGATTGGGTACTGCTGTATGATTCAAGGTATAAATATTTCAAGGGAAAACTGAGGACAAGATGGCTGGGATCATACACAGTAGAAAGGTGCGATGATAGTGGTTCAATTCTGATTAGGACCATTGATGAAGAAGACATCCCCATGCTTGTCAATGTGCATAGGTTGAAAATCTACAAGAACCCCCTCTCCAAGCAAGAATTCATTGAGAATTTGAGTAAAACAGTTTTGGTAGTGGAGCAAGTCTTTGCCTCCACTCCACCCACACCCTAAAAAAAAACAAATGAGGAGAATAAAAGATCCCTGGGTGGAAACCTCCCCTTGGAGGTGCCCAGGGTAGGTAGTGAGGGTGAAAACCTACTGCAACACCCTAACTGTCTCTTAAAAAAAAGAAAAAGAGAGAGAAAAAAGTGAAAAAACAGGAACAGAAAAATTAACTTCTTTTGAATGCATTGCAGATTGTAGGAGGGCCACAGAAGAAAAAGGGACATGGCCAAGTTGAATAAACCATTGATATACCATTTCTCCATCACTATCATCTTTTCCCAGTCCCTAGTCTTACTTGTTCTGGAAAAGTATGCATCCTATAGGAGGCTCTGTGCATTCTACAGGAGGCTCCTGTAAAAATCACAGAGAGCTCGAAATCAAGTCAATAAAAGGATCGAAGGGCTAGAAACTTGTCCAAAAGACCTGTGTTCCCCCCTACCACCATTCATCCTCCTAACTCTCCATTCCATACCTGCAACACTACATTTCCACTCACTTCTTTCTTCCCTGCACAGAAAACACAGAAATCCTATTTCTTTCGTTATTTTTTTTTTAAATGAAGAATAAACAAGCAACATCCTTAACTTAACTCTTACCTAGTGCATACCAGCTGCTTTCCCTTAACTGACAGAATCTTTCCTCAGCTACTTCTCCAGTCCCTCTTCAAGCCTTAGCCAAAATTTTTATAGGGAGAAGCAGCTACAAGAAATCCGCAGGATTCCTGTAGCAGCTGATCCCCTTAAAAATCGAGCTCTAGAGGCAGGGTCAGTGAAATCACAGAAGTATAAACTGCGCAAGGAGCCTAGTCCTGATTGGATATCACTAGTATGAGGTAGCCGAGTCACCAATTCAGAATCCACATGCGCCAACAGTAGAAATCCATGGATAGAATGCCAAAGTCCGAGCACGCAACAACACGGTAGCACACAATTCTCAACTAACAGGTAAGTGACTAAACCCATTCCTCTGTTGCATGAGTATAATTTAAAAACTACATGGACATGTGAGATGGTTAAGATTAAACGAGATTGGTGGGAAGCTAACTGACCACCCTCGTCCAGTTCAAACAATGCTCAATGGGTGCAATCAGCACGTGTGTTCAGTCAACTCAAAAAAATCTCAAAACAAGTAGTGGCGGCATCTAACGGGAATAATTGAAATAATTGTGATAGGCAGCATAAAAATTTCATCATGACACTGAAGTAGGGACCAACGGTCCAGATGAGGGTAATGTACCCTTCCTGCCACCTCACCTCATCACCATAGAACACTCCCGTAAGCTTAAGTATGCTGCAGTCGACTGCCTTCACCACCTTTGTTCTCATTTGTGTCAACGATCTCTCAGATGTAGCAACCTACCTACCACCTCTGGAGCCTCAAAATAGTTGCACGCTATCAATTTCAGAACCCCTCCGCTTATCGGGCTCTACAGGAGCAAAAACACAGTCCTAGAGGAGCCTTTCTACAGGAAGGCCAGTGAGCAGCACCGTAGAGGAAAACTCAGGATTTCATGACAAATTTGGGCTGAAAAAGGTAGGCTCAGTAAAACCCACTCTGCATTCCCATATATATACAAAAGGTGGTGTGATTCCAAGTGAGACGTTGAGTTGAAAAGGGAAGGAAACTGAGAATAGAGTCTATATGTGTTTTCTTAAAAAAATATATACAGTTTCTCCATTTTCTCTTTGCACTAAAAGACTTTCTCCTTCCCCTCCGTGGTATTCTCCTATGTAAAAAATGATGCAACTCTAGAAAATCAAGCCTGTAAAGAGTGAACTTGCATTGGGTATCTGCTTCTTTGGAAAAAGAAAAAAAACACAGTTCTGTATGTTCTCTGTTTTTAAGATATTGTTTCCCTCAAACAGACAGACAAGTAATGTGAGTCTATAGAATGGATTTTGGAAGGAAGGAAGGAAAGTTGAAATTTGTTTTTTTTAAAATCTATGAAAACTCTCTCCCTATTTCTTGAAAGAAAACCTTAGCTCCTCCACTATTTATGGGATTGAAAGTTGTTGCCTCCCTCTTCAATAGAGATATTCTAGCAGAATCTAAAACATCATGACAAGGGGTTTTATAAGGAAGGAGCCTCTTAATTCAACTAAGCTACATGAACATCCAGAAGTGGTAGCCCTCTTCACTAGAGAAAATTGGATTCCTTTCCTTGAAAAGTTGCATGGGTATGATGATGAAGTCACGGAGGAATTTATATTTTCTTTAAAACCTCACTCAAAAACCCATGCCACTGTCAGTTTCAGGGGTCTAACTATAGAAATCACCCCAAATTTCATCAACAAGATTATAAGTCTCCCACTTGGACTACCCTGGAACAAGGAAGAAAAACCACTGGGTCAAGTTGCCAAGAAGACCTTTTTCGAGCCTAATGAACATCCTATGGAGGACAAAAATGGCATCAGGAGAACAAGTATACTTTATCCATGGGATGAGGTTAGTTATCAGATTATGAAATACATCTCCTGTGAAGGAAGATACATCATAGTCTATGGGTACCATTTTAGATTGTTACATGAACTCAGATGTGGCATGGACCTTCCTACATCTAGAAAACTCAATATTCCATATTTTCTCCTCCAATCCTTAATAGAATCTAGCACCAAATTGAAGGCAGGGGTTCCAGACCAATTGGCTGACCATGGGCTAATTAAATTGCTGGTGGAGAATGCCCTCCACACTTTCACAATTCCCATAGCATGGGAAATTTTCAGAAACATGTCTAAAGAGGATGATATAAAAACTCTCACCTATGACCTTAGTCCATCTGAAAGTGTAGAGGAAGAATAAAAAGGAGAACCTGAGAAGGGAATCCATGAAGAAGAAAAGAACACTCAAATGGGAGAAGAGGAACCCCACACAAAGAAAGAAGGAAACCAGATAGAAAATAGGAAACATGACACCACCAAGGATGAGCCTAAAGCAGAGAAGAAGGAAGAATCAAAAGTAGAAAGGGTAAAACCACAACAGAGAAAAAAAAACAGGCCAAGAACTGAGAGGAAGAAGCCTGTGATAGTTCAGAAAAAGGTTGCCACAGGAAAAGAAAAAGCTAAGCAAGCAGAGAAGAAAACAAAGTCAGGAATAGCAGAAGCAAAACCAGCAGAAACATAAAAAATAGCAGTTGAAGAAGAAGAAGAAAAGCAGGAAGAAGTGTCTCCTAAGACACTAGCAAGAGAGGCAACAATTGTTCTTGCTACACTTAGTACTCCAGCCAAGCCCAAAGCAAAAAGGAAGAGACAACCATCTATGTACTTTAAGGTTTGAAAGAGCACCAAAATAAAGATGGGGAAGCCTCAGTGACCTTCAAAGGATCCCGTCATCATTGAAGATTTCCTTACTGCAAAAGAGGAGGAATCTCTAGCCAAAACCCCCATTACCTATGAAAGGGGCAGCCCTAGAACTTCTTCTTGGAAAGAAAGGATCAAACTTATGGACTCTAAAACAGTACTACAGGAGGTGCAAACCACTCTACAGGAGACATTGACAAAGCTTCAAGAGAATGAAAATCTTGAAAATAGGGCAGAAGAATAGACCAAGGAGGAAGATCAGGTGAAAGAGATACTAGAGCCTGGCCCTCAGCCTAACTTAAGCTCTTACTACAACCTTCTAGAAGGAGAGAAAATCATTCCACAAAAGTTTGTATTCCCTCTTTTCTTTGAGCTAGAAAAGGAAAGAGTAAGGACCCATACATGGACACAGATTGCAAAATCAAGAGGGGTGGAAGACATTGGGCACATGGAAAACAAATTGAAGGAAATGGGCAAAGAATTGAGCATGTTTAGGCATACAAAAAGCATCAGAAGAGCTCAATTGGAGGCAGAAAATGAAATGTTAAAGACGCAGCTGCAAGAAAGGGAACCCCAGGTAGAAAATGAGCTATCAATCTTAAAAAGACAACAGCATGAAAAGGAACCCCAAGCAAACAGTGATACATTAATAAGACAACAACAGGAAAGGGAACCCCAAGCAAAAAATGAGGTATTGATCTTAAGAAGACAACTACAGGAGAGGGAAGCCCAATTAGCCTGCATGTCCAGTTGGGCTATGGAGGCATTACAGTGCAGGCAACCAACCAAATCATATGCAGTGTACCTCAAGGATTAGTGGCTCCAATTTCAAATCAAGGCACTGGCCCAGAGGGGTGCAATACCTTTTCAAGATTATGGCCAATTCATGAATCTATGTGATCACAATTCAACTGAGGACAAAGCGAAGTTGGCATAGTTTTACTTGCACAACATGGCCCTTACTAATATGAACCTATGGGATCCCAATGCTGTGTTAGGAGACTTGCAACTGATGGCCATGGCATCTTGGATGAGCCATGAAGAGAAAAGGGCAGCAAAAATCTAGAAAATGATGGCAACAGAGCTGAATGAACCCCTGATGGTTAGAGTAGAACCAACGGACCCCATGGCTCTCATCTATGCCCACCAACACCTTGTATCTAATCCTCAAAGTGTCCCCAAATATGTTCATAAGTAGGCCCAGGCTATCGCACATTTTGGGGACATGGAGAGATTGTTTGTAGATGAATGCATTCATGCCTGCATGAGATGGTGGAACACATTGCCACCCAGCCTACGGATCAGGGAGTATCATTCCCCAAATAGGATGAGGGAAGCCATGAGGAGAGTGCCACTGTATAAGCACTCTATGCAAAGTTTCAAGGCCAATTGGATTGGCCTCAAATTCAATCCTCCACTACTGTTAGGACTGCTGAAAGGAGTAAAAGAGGAGGAGGATCAACAAAAATGGGAAGAGGTGTATAGAAAGGTAGGATTCCATGATAAAGAGGAAGATATCACATCAGAAGCATGGGATGTCAGGGAATCTATCACAACCATCAAGGATGAAGAGTTACACTAGTTGCTCAGAGGATAAGTAACCCATTCAGTAGGGGGATGATGATGAGCCCCAGAAATGGGTAATTATATGGGCTCATTTTGCCTCTTAATTCGACTTAATCCACCATTCTCATTAGTTTATTACATGTTTTTTAATATATTTATGCTAATAGAGTGAATTGGGTTAGTCATTTTGCCATGTAGTCTAATGTGTGCTTTATGCAAATTTTTTGGTCAATTTTGGACAAATTCAAGGGATTTATGAGCAAATGGAAGAAAATACTCGAGGAAAATAGGGAAGAGGATTTGTAGGGGGTTGTCTCCTTCATTTATGACCCCTTTTCTCGAATTCTCCATCAGGAACTCGGAGCACAAATGTCCACATTGACACATCGAAGGGGCAGCCGAGCAAGTGAAGAAGGACTGCTATTTATCTGCAGTTTTGGGAAGCTGAGCTCCTTGATTGTAGGAGAGATGTTGGAAGCTCAAGTTGTACAAATAGTAGGGCTTAGGTGCTCAATTTTTTAGTTGGATTTTAGCCATTCATTAGTAGAATTTTCACACTTTTGTGCAGCACTTGTTCATCTCATTTTCGAGTTTCTTTTTTAGAACAGTTCATGTAATGTGACTATTATTTTTTATAATGAAGATGAAATATTTCCTGAGCTAGTACTGATCACTTTCATAGGGCTAAAACTCTTGGGTTAGGGCCCAACCCAAGATTTCCAGCACCTCTTCCTTTGCACTTATATGTTTTTGCTTGAGTTCATGAGTTAATTTCTGTTACATAGATTCATTTTACTTTGTTTAGATTAGGTTTCTTTTGATGGTTTGCACAGCTGTTTTTGTTTCAGTTGCTCAAGTAGGTTAATGCAGTGACAAACTAAGATTCAAAAAGGCAAAAAACAGGCCCTAATCTCCTTTCTCCCTTTCTGGAACTATGATTTGAGGTCAAGGCACTATTGCTGCCACCAAAAACACAGTTTTGTTCTCCCGTGCAATTTCCAGTGTGATGACTTGATTTCGAAAGATTAATGTATTGGTTCAGATTCAATTGCCTAGATCATTTCCTATTCTTTTACAATAGATGCCTCCACATGATTTTCTGTTCAAAGGTTATTGTTTAGCATTTTCTGTTCGTAGGTCAGAAATTAGGTCAAACTGGAGAAATTTTTGTTTTCATGGTCTAGTTAGTCCTTTCTTTGATCAGTTTTTGTAAGTAGATGTGCAGATCTCTTGTAGGGAACCTCAGCTCACCATACATCCACAAAGAAACCAGCATCAGCTCACTTCTCACAGATTCCCCAAGTCATTCACAACATTTCACTAATCTGCCCTAATTTCTGCATTTTTCTCCATAAGCTTCCCTCTTGCCATTTGAACAAATCCAACCATCATGTTCCCTCTTGATCTTCCTTGACAAGCTCCAGACACCTCACCACCTTCATCTAGCCTTCACTTACTCTTTCCCATCATTTTTCCACCTTCAAAACCTCTAAAAATAGCTCTCGACCTCCTCTTGTAGATCCTCTTGTAGATCCCCTGCAGCCTCCTGTAGAATTCCCTGTAAGTGGTTTTTCGAAATCTGATTGCAATAGAAGTCTTCAGAAGGGTACTAGCGGATTCTTAGGACCTCTCCACACCTTCCTCCACCTCTGCAAAAGTAATTTCCATCTTCCTTCACCACCAAACCTCTGCACACTCACAACAAGATAAATTACAAGCATAATAATTTCACATGAAAACACTCAAAAGCACAAAAAGATGTTTTCTTCTCATTTCTTTTCAGAAGTAGCTTGAATAAATGTAATTTACCTTTTCAGTAGTCAGTGGCACTAATTTCATCAGTTTTCATCTCTTTTCTTGCAAAAGTAGGGTTAGTTAGATAAATTAGGGTTTACTACGGTTTGCCTTACATTCCAGTCTTCTTTCTCTTTCTACAACTAGAATAGTCCTCGTAGAGTTCGCTTTCTTTCATCGTAGTTAAAGGCTTCTTCTGAAAATTCATAGTGATCTTGTGCTAGCTGACCAAGTGACAGCCCGCAGTAAGAGCTAGTACTTGTGCATACAACATCGTCGCTTCCAAGTTTGCTATGAACTACCAGGTTGATAAAAGTAAATTAGGAAGCCCTAGGAGTTACAACATTATTGCTGCAATACTGGTGCTCACCAAAATGTCCATATCATCAGACTAAATATAACACAGAGTCTTGATAGATGACTGAGAATGGTATAAACCAAATTCATTCATTATACAAACTCTAGTTATGCAAAAGCTACATGTAATAAAGTCAAAACAAGGACTACAAGCAATGGACGGGGCCATTTTAATTTTCAAATACAAAACCAGTATCACGCTGGAACTTCAGCTTCCATAGGCCGAGAGAAAAACATAGAACTACCAACACAACAGAAAAGCTACATAGGAAGAAGACATTCTAGCCATAGAGACTTTGAATACGAGATAACTTAATAATTGAAATACCTGGTATTTGGTGGATTCTTCCTTGAGGAAGCCAAAACCTGAAATGGAGTCTTGGCCTCATTATCCTCTGAGGGTTGTACCTGGAAAGGGTATTTGCGTAGTCATAGCAAGAAAAAATAGAGATTAGCATTATCTTAGAAATATATATAAACTTCTGCAATGTAGAAAGATGGGCAGAATGAAAATGAAATAGTTACCATTATATAACCGCCAAGAAGCCCTGATGTTGTAGCTAAACTCCATCTCACCCAAATATTGAAGGAAATTTACCAGCAGAACCAGAAGCAGAGAAGGAGTTGAGCAACAGAACTGCATAATAGGCATGCGCTCACATCAGGTAAGGAAATCCATCATAACAGGTTCCCTATCAGTGGTCTAGAGTAGAGGCAAAACCTATCAGGGTTGCAAAGAAGCACAATAATGAACAGGACCCAAACCACAAAAGGGTAAATGTCAAAACCCTCGAGAACTGAATGATCATCCCAACTAACAAGGGTCGTCGATGAGGGAAGCCAATCCCAAGAAAAATGATGTAGGTAGTTGTTGTGGTGTATAACAGTATGCCACCTAGGTAAAGATAGCCAGGGCCTTTAATAAAGCATAGACAGATGGTGAGCCTTGAGCACAGGAAATCTAAGGCGTACTCAATTGTACTAAGAGCTAAATAAATTGCAAATGAGTGCATTAGAGGTTAATTACGATCACATGTATGATTTATAACCATTGTGTATGTAATACCATATGAATTAGATTCTAATATTTTAATTCATGTTTTCCCTAAATAATTGCCCAAAACCGTAAATAGAAAAGTGAATAACATGTTGGGGTTATATGGTAAGTATGATGGTAAGTAGGTAAATAATTCCAAAAATTTATTTACTATCACATTAATTTTTTATTATATATAAATTGTTTTATATATGGATGTGTTACATGGATAAATGTATCACATACTTTATACCATAATTTATAGATATAATTGTAATATTCATACATTACTTTTAGATATTTGTGTAGTAAGTTTTTTTCATTGTAATGTTCTGTAACATTACTAAATAAAAAAAAAAACAAAAAAAAACACCAAAATGATTTTTTTTTTTACCATTGTACATATACGTTGGATTCAACAACCCAATTTGCATTGTCAAGAACTCAACTTGATTAGAAAATAGTTAATTTAGGATTTACTTTTAAATTAAGCTCCCAAAAACCTGAGGTACAATAATCATCACCTATCTACGGCTTATCGCCTCTCCTCGATATGGGTGGAGTTACCGACAGGAACCTTCTCGAAGACCCACAACCTATTACTGTTGATCACATCTACCATTGGAACTGGGTGCTGACAACTATGAATATCTTCCCAGTGGATGAAAAATATCTCAATCCAATGGCTGACATTAAATCAGGGTGGGTTATGGTTACTGCCTCCTTTTGTCTCTATCGTTCAACTTAGTAATTCGCACACATGTTTTCTTGGTTTCAAGCTTTGCAACCTGGTTGGCACAGGCAGCCTCCAAGAGGTTTTGTCTATGATAATGGCTGCATAGGTGAGACTTTGTTGTTCTATTAAATTTGAAAGCTTGAGTAGGAGAGTTTAAAAAGTAAAAGAGGTTTTTACATTGAAAAAATTCTAGGTTCTGCGCTCTTCACTTAATTTAGTTCATTTTCCACACATTTTTATTCTTTGTTACCTTACACAGAGTTTGGGGGAAGATACAAGGGTTTCGTTCAAGAGTGTTGATTGTTTGGGAACATGTATACCTTATGCCCTATGATAATGAACCAAGGTAGAATGGACTACTTTTCTAGTCGTTTTTTTCTTAATACTTCTACAAAACTTTATTTGAATCTCTGGTTAATATTTTCACGAGTCCTTGCAGATTACGACCATGACAATTACACATAACGTTATTATGATTTTTCTTGGGTATTCAATAAAAGTTGTTGTGAAGGTTTCAACACCAACTTCATAAAGGTGAGGAAATCTACTCATTAAGCACAACTCGGAAAAAATCCATATCCTATAATTTTAACCATGTAAGAAAGATATTGACCCCTTTTCGCGTTGCATGTAGGTGAGAACTTCTTACAACCAAGAGGGAAAAATTGTCAAGTAACAGTTGGGCTTATATCCTACCTATCATATCCAAGTTCCAGAAGATATCTTTATTGTTCCTTCCTACGAATTAGCCCTGAAAAACATTACAATTATAAGTAGAGGTGTAGGCTTCTTTTTCCTCTCGTTAGGAGAAGGAGAAGTAGGTTCATGGGTAGCCTCATAGTCATATTTTGATGATCACTCCTCTCAGTTGTAATTTGGGATTCAAATTAGAACTTCCACATGTATTAGATATCTCCAAAGAGCTAGGTCAGTCGACAGTTAATTGTGTTTTGTCTTTATCAAATTGTAAAAGGTTTTGTTCCAAAGATATTTTGGTATAACGTTTCCTCTATTAATTTATGTTAATAAGAAATATTACTGAGTAGTTTCTTAATTTATTCCACCTCGACGTAATTTCGTTCAGTGAGGTTTTATGTGTATATATTTTATGTAGCTTATGAAACATTTTGTTCCAAAGATATTTTGGTATAATTTGTCCTATATTAATTTATGTTAATATGAAGGAGTACTGAGTAGTTTCTTAATTTATTCCATCTCGAACTTTCAGTGAGGTTTTATGTGTATATATTTTTTGTAGCATATAGTTCATAGTACCTTTAATTTCATTCATGTAATATCCTATTTTAGCTTGGTTGTAGCACAAACCGGACTATTGGTTCACTTCGACGACCTGGAGCTAAACCTATTATGTACCCCTGTAGACAGTCCATTCATCCATCTCTTATCAACTCACATCAGAAACCCTTGAAGGTAATTCTTAAATTAACATTTCAACAAAGACACAATTGGAACAAATTTTTTTCTTTTACAAGCATTGCTAGATTGTTCTTTTTCTTTCCTTTTACTAATTTACCAGGTTCACCCATGCAACCATTCCTTGATATTGTTACTTTTAACGGTCATAATTCGCTTCACATTGCAATTACTAGTATGAAGGGTTTCCCTACCCTCACAGGTACAACAATTCAACCCACTGCCTATGTCATCAAGTTTGATATGGAATTAGCTTTCAATCTCTTTCCCTTGCTGTAAGACTTGGATTTTATTCCTACCCTTACCATTTTGGGTACATATCCTAGTTAGGTTTTAATGTATATGACATTACTAACTAAACAGGTACATCATTCATGAAAATCCACATTGTTGTCTTTATCATCACATATCTTATGTGTATTATTAGATTCCTATATTATCCAATTTGGAATTAATTCAGTTTCTTTACATCGTATATTTCATAATGGCCTCAAAACCTCTCAATATATACAAAATAAAAGCCAAATTCATTCCCTAACAATTACTTACTACATACAACTTTTAGCGGTTCATTTTTAACTATGAAAAGTCCTTACAAAAATCTCCTCCCAGTATGAAACACTTATTTAAGAAGGAGTTTACCCAAAAATTCAAGAGGGAAAAGACCATTCCACCCAACCTTGAGAACACTAATTACATCCATTTCTCCCCTAAGCTTCCACTCTAGAACCATAAATAACATTTGCAAATTTTAGAGTCAGATGTTAGGCATCGAGACACTTCAGTCCATCCTAATAGTTTTTTATCTCAATATGTACGAGATTTCTCCACTAGCCCTAGTCCAGCTCAAGATTCACTCCTTGGAAGAGTCGTGCCCATATTCACAAACTTCTCTCTCTTTCTTTCATCAAGATCCAAAAATCAGAAACCCTTCTTCCCACTTAGATCCCCTTTTATCTCTACGGAATGAGAGCCGTAACTATTTCTAATTTTCTAGAGGTAGGACATCCATTTTTGGTTTTCCCCCTTGAATTCCAAGATTCTCACAAAAATCATATCAGTACGTTTTAAAAATATTTAATCGACAAAAAGAAGGTTTCATTAGGCTTCCCACCAGCCCTAGTTACCAAAGCATTAAGTAATAAAATAAAATAAATGACAGTACCTCAAATATAACCTTGGGGTGTTACATCTTCTCCCCTTTATGTGAAACATTGTCCTCCGTGTTTAGTCTATTCCTTGGAACAAGTCATGGTATGCTTGTCACATGCAAATTTTGGTGTTAGGTCCCTATAATACTAGTGTATCCCCCTTATTGCTATTTTTGTGCCCATGTAACTCCCATATTGTTATTGTCGTACCCCATCTGGGCCAACTATTGTTATTGTTGTGGCCTTACATTATTACTGTTATGTAGGCTATGATTATGTTGTGACACCTTAGACCCCTATATATACAAAGGAGGCCTTGTCATATTTATCATCCAAGAGTTATTCATTTATGTAATTTAAAGGAGGTTTCATCTAATTTCCACATAAATTTCTCCATGTAATTCATCCAACAAATCATCAATGAGAGGAATGGGAAATTTATCTTTAATAGTGATCTTGTTGAGCTCTCTAAAATCTGGAAACATATTCCATGATCCATCGTTCTTGTGCACCAATACTACTAGAGCAGAGAAAGAACTTTGACTAGGTCGAATTATACCAACCTCTAGCATTTCTGCAACGATACATTCAATTTCACTCTTTTAGGCATAAGGATATCTGTAAGGTTTGATGTTTGGAGGAACACTTCCTGGAATCAATTGAATCACGTGATCCTTCTCACAAATAGGTGGGAGTCCTTTACGAATCTCAAATATCTTCGAATGATTGTCCAAGAATTTTTGGACATCTGCAGAATTAGATAATTTTGATGTTTGAACCCTTAGTGAGCATAATTGTGAAATTACACCCTGTTGTTCTTTCTTCAGAATATTTGTGATGCCATTAGACCTAATTATCTTTCTTGGATTCACTATGATACCCCTTAATTCAACTTCCTTTCCTTCCCAAAAAATTTCAAGAAAAGTTCTTGAAAATTGAAAGTTATTGTCCGCAAATATTGTAACCAATGGACTCCTAGTACAACATTAGCACCACTCATTGGAATGGAAATCATTTGACTATTCAAGATATATTCCCCCATAGTTAGCTTGATATTATGGCACTTTCTAGAGAAATTTATAGTTCCTCTATTTAGAACTATCACTTGATACTCTGGTGCTAGATATAGGAAGCAATTCAATTCCTTATCTATCTTAAAATGAATAAATTTATGGGTACTACCCAAATCAATCAATACTATTACCTTCTTCTTCTTGATATATCCTTCTACTTGAGAGTTTGAGTAGTGGTAATTCTTGCCAATGCATTACAAGATATGGTCCAATTCATTTCTTCTTTGTCTATGGTTGGTTCCTAGTGTATATCCTCCTTTTGATGTTTCTTGTTCCTCTTCTTCCTTTTCTTCACAATCTATGTAGAATAATTTATTCTCAGCACACTTATGACCTTTAGTGTATTTTCTATCACAATTGTAATAAATCTCTTTTCCTTTTTTTTTCCTCCAATTGTTGTGGTATCAACCTTGTAGGTTGAGGAAGACTAGGAATCGAAACACTTCAATATTTATAGTTGTGAGTGGTAAACTTTGTTGTTGCGATAATTTTTCTTTCAACTTTTCTTGCCACCCTGAATGCCTTCTCCAATGAATCAGGTTCTCAAAGGCGAACCTCATGTTGAATGTTATCTTTTAAAGTCCCTATCAAGACATCAATCATATGATCCTATGGAATGTCGATTATCCTAATATTCAAATTTTGGAAGTCTTCAATGTGCTCCACCATTAAACCCTTTTGGTTTGAGATTTATCAATTGGCTAAAGAAGGTGTTTCTATTTGTATATTCGTAATGTGTTATCATTTCCTCCATAAAAGTTGACGAGGTGAAAATTCATTTACGAGAACAAAACCATCTATACCATACAAATTGATCTGGTTATAAATAGAAAGATGCAGCACACACCTTTTGTGAGGGTTTCACATCATGTAGATCAAAATATTGCTCCATTTGTAGTATTCAAGTTACCAGATACTTGCCATATAACTTCCTCATATCTATGTTTGGTATGTGGTGGTTCTTAAACCCCACATAGGAGTCTTTAAAATCATAATTGATATTCCTTTTGTCTTCGTCATGATTTTCATTGATTTCCTTGTCACCACTGGGACACCTTTCTTCTAGTAACTCTGTCAAACCTTTCTTCAACCCTTCTATCTTGACATTCATCATTGCTTCCATGTCTTCTTTTAAAACATCATTCAAAACTGCCACGCCCCTTTCCATACCATCTTAGCTAATCCAGGTATATATTGGTGGCCACCCATCAGTTCCATTTGGAGCCTCACCATTTTTTCTTTCAGTTTTTTAGTTTCCTTAATTGTAGCACCGTTTACTATTTTTAGCAGTTTTTTGGGTCCTAAATTCTGGAACCATTCTGAGTCCCTAAACGACATTTTTTTGGAAATCTATGGCCAGATACTATTTGATATTTATTTTTTTTCTCGTAGTCCTTAGATTGATCATTCCAACAGGGTATCATACACACCAAACGAACATAATATGACCAAGTCATGGCCCCGGGAAGTTTCCTGCCCAACTAACCCCAATGGGGCCCATAAACTCTTCATGTTACACCTCCTTGGGTTAGGGTTTTGGTTGTTTAGGGTTTTCTCTTATTGTTCAATAATAAAAGGGCCCTTAAGCCTCATTGTAATATAGTTCATAGGCATGTAGCCACCAAATCTCTTCTCAAAGATAAGCTACCGTCGCTGAGCTAGTCTCATTTCCATACTGTTTGTAAGCATATTTCATTATTTGATATTAATCAAAGGAAGTGTTATTTCTGTTTCATCTCTATATTTATGGTTATATCTGTAATTTTTTGTGTTCTTGGTTAAATTCAGACCAGTGGTATCAGAGCCGTGTGCTCTTTCTCTATTTTTCTTTACATGTCCCCAACGAGGTCGGGATATAAGGAGATAGGGCTTGAACTGGTCGAAACTTTGAAAGACTAGCCTCATAGATCCTGATGGCCTCCCATGGAGGAAGAAAAGAAAGAAGAGGGAGTAGGAGATCCTATAAAAATATTGCTCGAGGAGGCCCTCGAGAAACAAAGGAATGCGATGATGGATAACTTTGCCTAGATCCTTTAACGGTTGCCCACTGGTGGCGCGTCCACATCCAACAGCCACTCTGGAGGCTCCACACATTTTAAGGTACAAGTAAACTTTGACATTCCCATATTTTATGGCCAAATAGATGGAGACACTGTAGATAAATGGTTGAATCTTTTAGAAGGATATTTTTATGTTCATTATTTTTCTAGTTGAGAAAAGATTACTATTGCTCTTCTCAAAGCTGCCCCCCATGTCAAGGACTGGTGGGAAACATATTTTGAGTAGAAGGATGAAAGTACGAACTCACTATATTCAGCCATTCCTACTTGGAATTCATTCCGGGATGCCATCAAGGAGCAATACTACCTTGTCAGGAGCTATGAGGCCAAATACACAAAGTGGAACATGCTGCGGCAGTGAAGGGACCAAGATGTGCCAGATTTTACCAATGTTTCTCATACCCTGTGCATGAAGTTGGGCATTAAGGATTCTAGAAAACATTTGTTACTCAAGTACCACAGTTGCCTACATAGGTACATGCAGGACAAGATGGAGTTCCTGAAGATATCCTCGCTCAACCCGACGTACTGATAGGCTGTCAAGATAGAGCAAAAGTTTAAACAAAAGAAGCAAGACTTTGGATCTATCGATCCGAAGCAAGGGAAATGTGCTCCTGAACTGTAGAACAAAGGACAAAGCCAAGGAGGGATGACCCAAGAAAACCTGCCAAGGCCAGAAGCAAAGGACAACACTGCAAAGCCAAAGAAGGACACAGGAAAGTGGTGTGAGTTCCATAAGAGCTCCACCCATAACATAAGTGAGTGTCAGGCCAAGCAATCACCAGTGGTAAAGCTAAAGGCTTCAAAATCAGATGCATACTCTGACACTGAGTCAGAACCTAACAAGGGGAATGAAAATGGGAAGCATATTATTGACGTGGAGCCCAATGCCACTGTCACCACCACAAAGATCCAGAAGGAGGAACCCAAAGATCCAGAGGAGGAGGAGCATCTCTTCCACTCTCAGATGTGGGTGAAGCATTCCTTGCTACATTTCATTGTCGATAGTAGGAGCCAAAAGAAGCTCATTGCAGTGGAGGCCGTCAAGCAGTTGGACTTATCGATCACAACACACCCACAACCATACACCATTAGGAGGCTTCACCAAGAACAACTCTGCATGTGAGACAACAATGTCACCTTCCATATAACATCAAGCCCTTCAGGGATGAGGTATTATGTGATGCTGCTCCCCTTGACATTTGTGATGTATATTAGGCCAACCATACTTGTGGAAATGACATGTTGTGTATGAGTCAAGCCCTAATGTTGTTATTGTTACATTAGAAAACAAGTTGTACAAGATACCAAAGGTAGCCCCACCTACCATCATCTCTTTGGTTACTGCAAAACAATGCAATAAGCTAATTTCAAAAATCGAGAAATTTGTTCTCCTGATGATACAACCTCAAGGAAAGAAGAAGACAGTGTCGACGACATCTAGACAGGGCCCCACCACATGACAACAACAGATGGACAAGGTCATGGAGGAGTACAAGGACATCTTCACCTCCCCTACAGGGGTTCCTTTGCATTGTCAGGTCAAGCACTCCATTGATTTGACCCCAGGTGCACCGTTACCTAATGGAACAATCTATCGATGCTCCATTCTAGAGATTGATGAAATCAAGAGGAAAATTCAGGCATTGATGCAGAAAGGTCACATCCAACCAAGTTCATCACCCTATGTGAGCCCGATCATGTTGGTACGGAAGAAGGATGGGACTTGGAGACTCTGTATTGGTGATCGGGTGCTGAATAAGATTAGTGTTCAGAATAGGTACCTGATCCCACAGATTGATGACCTTCTAGACCAACTCAAGGGAGAAAAATATTTCAGCAAGATCAATTTGAAGTCCGGATATCAGCAGGTACCAATCGAACCCTTTGATGTGTGGAAGACTACCTTCAAACCCAAGGAGGGCCTTTTCGAATGGTTGGTTATGCCTTTCAGGTTGATGAATCAACCTGTAAGCTTCATGAGGCTCATGGATGATATCTTACGGCCATTCAACAACTTATTTGTAGTGGTATACTTGGATGACATCGTGATCTTTAGCACAACACAATGTACTGATATGCTGTCAAGATCAAGCAAAAGTTTAAACAGAAGAAGCGAGACTTTGGATTTGTGAATCTGAAGTAACGGAAAGGTGCCCACAAAGCATAGAACAAAGGACAAAGCCAAGTCGAGGCATCCTAGGAAAACCCACCAAAGCCGTAAGAAAAGAACAACACGTGATGCTGAAGAAGGACATGGGAAAGTGGTGTGAGTTCCATAAGAGCTCCACTCACAACACAAGCGAGTGTCGGGCCAAGTAGTCACTGGTGGATGAGTTGAAGGCTTCAGAGTTAGATGCATGTTCTGACTCTGAGCCAGAACCTGACAAGAGGAATGACAAAAGGAAGTAGATTATCGATGCAGAGCCGAACGCGATTGTTGCCACCACGAAGATCTAGAAGGAGGAACCTGAAGATCTAGATGAGGAGCAGTGCCTCTTCCACTCCCAGATGTGGGTAAAGGGTTCCCCTCTATAGTTCATTATCGACAGCAGGAGCCAAAAGAACCTCATTGTGGCAAAGGTTGTGTAGCATTGGGCCTATTGACCACCACACACCCAGAACTGTACATTATCGAGTGGCTTCACAAAGGATGAGATCTTCACATGAGCAAGAAGTGCCACCTTCCATACAACATCAAGCCCTTCACGGATGAGGTACTATGTGACATTGCTCCCCATGATGTTTGTGATGTATTATTAGTTCAACCATACTTGTGGAAGCGACATGTTGTGTATGCGTCAAGGCCTCACGTTGTTATTGTTACTTTGTTAAATAAGTTGTACAGGATACCGGAGGTGGCACCACCTACCACCATCTCTTTGGTTACTGCAAAAAAATGTGGTAAGCTCATTTCCAAAATTGGGAAATTTGTTTTCCTGATATTATGCTTTCAGGGAAAGAAGAAGAGAGTGGCCATGACCTCCAAATAGGGCCCCTCTGCACGACAACAAAACATGGACAAGTTCGTGGAGGAGTATGAGGACATATTCACCTTCCCCGCAGGGGTGCCTCCTCACTTTCATGTCAAGCACTCCATTGATCTGAACCTAGGTGTGCTATTACTCAATGGACCAATCTATCAGTGATCCATTTTGGAGAACGATGAATCAAGAGGTAGATTCAGGAGCTCCTGCAGAAATGTCACTTTCCACTGAGTTTATCACCCTGTGGGGGCTTGATCGTGTTGGTATAGAAGAAGCATGGAACTTGGAGACTCTTTATTGACTATCAGGTGCTAAACAAGGTCAATGTCAAGAATAGGTACCTGATCCAGGTCCAGGACAGATAAAGGAACCTTCCAATACCTTTTACTTTCGTGATGTGTTAAATTGCATTTTTAAAAGAACATAAATGAATACATCTGCATGCTATAAAGAAGAGGAACATGACATTCATCAACACATGAAAACATAAGCCGTTGATAATGGAGTTCATCCAAGAGGGACTGCGTCTCCAGGCCGCAATGTCAAGATGGTGTAGGCCACTACATTAAGTTCTGTCAATAGTGATGATGAACATAAGAGGTGACATCACTATCATACAAGAAAAATGCCCTCACGCAGGAGTGGCTCCAAGAGATGTTCGACTACAGGAACTCTCAGTCAAAAGGACTCCTATCAGTATGACATAAGCTCATGCATGATGATAATGAACATCTAGCCAACATGGCATAAAAGGGATTTCAATGCAATCATACATGGTGACAACATGAGTATTCCATCAACATAACGACAAAGGGATCTCAAACAAAACATGATGAATCATGACAACAAGTACATCCCACAAATGATTCCATGTCACATCAAGTAGGAATCATGAAACAAGTAAGAAAAAAATTTCCCACATCAAACATCAAACAGGGATCTGTGTAGCACAATGCATAGTAAAAACTACATGAACACACTGCATATGCCTCACATCTAGGGGCATTTGAATAAAAGGATGTCAAACTACTGAAGTTGGTTGTACCATCAATCTCGCAGTGTCGAATCTCATGGATTGGTAGCTTGCACATGAATGTTAGCACCTGCACTGCACTTTGAAAAGTGGCCGGAAAATTAAATGGGCAAATGGAAAATCTCAATATACCATCAGATTTGTGGCATCGAAAAGTGCAAAATCGACTGTCAAATTTATGAATTTTGAGAAAGTGGAAATCTAGGGCTCAAGGAATCTTTTAGATTCCCCCTAGATTCCTCATAGATTCCCTCCTCTAGGTTCTCCGCAAATCTGCTACTCAAATCAGGAGACTGACTATGCCATTGGGTTTGTGTCGCTGAGAAGTGTAAGATTGACATGAAATTTGTCCAATCTGGACACTGCAAAAGTTTCACCCTCCTGAGAATTTCACCCAATCATGGTTCTGCTTGTGTCTTTCTCACGTTCATGGTTCCATCCTGCATTAAAAAATTATTTAAAAATGCTTCAGTTTCTATGCGCTCTCCTAGCTCCTCCATGCCTAGGTGCACTAGGAAAATGTTAGGTTTATATTAAATTTTTGGGAGAAGTTTTTCAAAAATCCCGTTTGAGCAGATTGGTATGAGATCTAAATTATAAGCAGCAGGTTGAGTGGTCAAACCCTGACCCCTCCCTATTAAAAATTTTCTTGTTTTAATAAAACCACAACCATATGGTTTCTTTCGGGGGGGCGGGGTGTTGGGGTTGTCAAGTCCGCATTGGGCGGCCCACCCCATAACTCCCTTACCTTCATTGTATCAATGGCGTATTAAGTTGGGGGGCTTGCATTAAGTGGCATGTTAATTTTGGTGGGCGTTTGTTGGTTGTACTATGGGGCTGCTGCGTGGGTAGGGCCAGCCCTCCCGCCAGTTGTGGGTTCAACTCCCACTAGCCTCGTCTTTAAGCGATGGCATTTGTGTTGAGTTGGTTCGAGTTTGGGCCAGGTCCACTGTAGGTTGCCCGCCCACCCCTTTTAATTTATGACGGGTTGGTTAGGGTCCGACGAGGTCATGGTCATGGGCCCATACATTCATGTAATGTTTATTTTATTAGTTGGAGGGCTGGTAAGGGTCACGGCCTATCGACCAAAAATTTAGATATAATTTTGGTATGTAGTTTGGGGGTGGCGGGAGTGGTGGCCCACCACGTCATTTTATAAAAAAAAATTTAACCCATTTTTAAATTTTTTCTAACATAGGCGATATTAGACAAATTAGCAATCCAACAAATTCGCCTGCTTTTGGGAGCTAGGTTTCATGCTCTGGGGTTGGTCAAATTGTAGGACACTTAAACCTGGCCCAAAGCGCAACTTTGACCAAAAATTTGACTGGCTCATTCACCCTCATATGAGATCGGATTGATGAACTGTTCACACTAGTATGATCAAGATGATGAGATCTATGCTCTGGTCCCGGTTCAAAATCATTCTGATCACTTTGATTTTCGAGCTTCCATAAGCCCTCTTTGTCCTGTGTGTGTCTCTCGAGCCATTTGGATCAATACTCCCCACTGAGGAGCTTTTGGTCCTCCAAAAACATGAAAAATAATCTGCAGCTTCTTTATACCTTGTCTGCATCATAGTGTCTGGAAAGTTCTCGCTTCCATCTCCTTCACCTTTGTTCTTCGAAGCCTTAAGCAATGAGTCGATACCTACCACCTCTGCAACCTATAGTACATTGTTTTGCAAAT
>APFE030673445.1:134300-197704 GCA_000404065.3 Pinus taeda | reverse complement strand
TCATTTTTTTTTTTTTTTTTTATAAAATCCATTTTAAAAATTTGTCCAATATAGGGGATATTAGACAAATAAATCATCCAACAAATTTGCTCGCTTTCACGAGATAGTTTTCATGCTTCGGGGTCGGTCAAATTATAGGACACTTAAACCTGGTCTACAACCCAACATTGACCAAAAATTTGACTAGCTCATTCTCCCTTATACGAGCTCAGATTGATGATCCATTCACACTGCTACGATTAGGATGACAAGATTTGTGCTCTGGTCCTGAGTTGAAATCATTCTAATCACTTTGATTTTTGAGCTTCCATAAGTCCTCTTTATCGTGTGTGTGTCTCTGGAACCACCTAGATAAGTACCTGATCTCATGGATTGATGACCTTATAGACCAACTCAAGGGGGGGAAATATTTCAGCAAGATCGACTTGAGGTCTAGATATCACCAAGTACCAATTGAACCCTCTGATGTGTGGAAGATTGCCTTCAAAACCAATGAGGGCCTTTTGAAATGGTTGGTTATGTCTTTTAGGTTGAAGATTTCTCCCACATCCTTCATGAGGCTGATGGATGACATCTTGCGGCCATTCACCACCTCATTTGTAGTGGTATACTTGGACGACATCCTGATCCTAAGCCAAAGTTGGGAAGAGCATCTCGAACACATCCGACAGGTTCTCCAAACACTGTGGCAACACAATTTGTGTGCTAATTTGGAGAAATGTACTTTTGGCATAACCCAAGTTTAGTATCTGGGATACATTATTGATGAAATAGGGGTTGAGGCGGATCCAACCAAGGTCCAAGTCATTCGGGATTGGCCAGTCCCAACCACTTTGATAGAGCTCCATAGCTTTCTGGGTCTTTCTAGTTTCTATTGCAGTTTCATGTTGGGGTTCTCTCATATCACTTGGACCTTGAGTCAAGTCACCAAAGGAGGAGCGAAATAAAAATTCTCTTGGTCCGAATCTCAAAAAAAGGCATTCACAGAGTTGAAACATTGCCTCTGCTCTACATTGATGCTCACATTACCGGACTTGCAACAACCATTTGAGATTGAGATAGATCCCTCTGATTATGCCATTATGGCAGTCCTTACTCCATAAGGGCATATAGTGGCATATCAAAGTGAGACACCTTCATACATGGTTTGGAAGTATCCCACTTATGATAAAGAGATGTATTCCACTGTGTATGCCTGCCGATAATAGAAGCATTACATTTTTTGAAAGGAAACGATAATCCACATAGACCAATGACCCCTGAAATTCATACAGACACAATGGGAGTTGTAGAATGATCACCATTATACAATTCAAACTTTGAAATGGGAACTATAAACTCAAAACGGGAAGCCTGGCCAAAAACCCATGAAAAAACATCAAAAACAGTCCTAAAAATGAAAAGTGTGTATACTGGAACGATGATATTTTTTAGGGTCAATTTTGAACATGTTTTAAAAATTGCAGTGAAAATGAAATTTTCGTGCAGAAAACACCATGAAAATGAAAAGTGTTGATACTCGAACGATGGTTTTTTTTTAGGTTCAATTTTCAACATTTTTAAACAATGCTAGTAAAACCAAATTTTTATGTGCAAAAATACAGTTGTATATGAGGAAAAAAACACACTAATGTTTTTGGTAGAATAACATTTTTCTTTCCTAAGTATAAATTCAACATGTTTTAGTAATGACCATAAAGATAAAATAATGGCATCTGAGATACATTAAAATTCTATTAGCTTTCATCCATGTTGTTAAACATATAATACCATCACACTAAATATTGCCAAAATTTTAATTGCTCTCAACCATAACATTAAAGATACAAAACAAATTGGAATTTTTTCAACCATAAAATTAAAAAACCATGACATTATGAACAAATTACATGACTAAATTAATCAAAATGTCATTATTTGTATATTGAATGAAACATACATTATATCTCTAATTTAGTGTTGCATTGTAGATATTCTAAATAATGAAAATCATCATAATTAAGACATATAATCCAACAACATAAAAATGACTCATAACTTCTGATTTAACACCAAACGTAAATCAAAATTTTTATTTCAAGATATGATTCAAACATTAGTTATATAAACTATCTTAAACAATTATTCAAAATCACTCATATTTTCTTACACACCATCAGAATTCACATCTTCAGATGAATGAGTGGATGCAGACGAAGATGTTCCACATTCTTCTCTTTTATCGACTAGTTCCCCATTTGAGTCCACATGCATGCCCACCATTTCAAGTTCCAAAATTCTTCGGGATCTACGACTAGTTTCAACAGACTCCCATCTCAACACTATTCCTTCTGGTAACAACATTTTCAGAATCAAAATCATCTTGAAGCGAAGAGTTCCTCTCTTTCTTAAATTGAAGTCATAAACAAGTATGTCAACATCCTCCAATTTTGAGAGGTCTGTGCAACAACGGTTTATATTTGTACCCTTTCTTTTTCTTTTTCCACCAATTTTGTTTCAACTACCATCTCTGGCTTATACACACCATGGAATGGGTGTGTATTTGTGGCATACCAATGTACTTCAACACCTATAACATCCTCATTTTTGGTAAAGACCTTTATAACCTTAGCAACCCAGAATGGATAGCCATTAGGATCTCCATCTGCTAGCCCTGCGATCATGCAACCCTCCTTAATATCCTATACTGAACCCCTATAAAGGTCTTCCTTGGCTTCATGTTGCGCATGACACCTTCTGGAGCCAATATACATCTCTCTTTCCTCTACATGTGAAGAATTAATAATACCTTGAGATTGTTGTTGTTCAATAATGTTTATTTCCTCATGTTCATTTGACACATCTTGTGGCCAAATAAATGGATTTTTCAAAGGTATATCTTCATTTGTTGTTGTTGAAATGATATCACTTTGATTATTGAAAAATGACTCCCACCAAACTGAATCAGCAATGTCAAAGTACTCATATGTATATCTAATACATTTTTTAATTTATTCTAGGCAATTAGAATAATTTATTTCTCTATTCTATCTGCGTGCATTATGAACTTCACCAACTAATTGTAATAACAATATTTTTTGATGCAAATATTGGATGATCTATAATGAACTTAAAAAATTCCAAACATGATGATGGTGCCCATTCTGTAGTAGTTGAATACTTCTTGCCCCATATTAGTGTTTACCCATCAATTTTTTTGATACCAAATTGATGTTGGAAGCTAATGTCATTAAGTTGTTCAATGCATTTCTCCTCACCATGCGATCCCAGAATAAATCTTCACATGTTAATAGTTTCTTCCAACACATCAAAAGTAGGCTCTGGCATGTATGATTTCTTAATACATTCAATCAATGACGGCAAGCTCCCAACTTCCTTCCTCCTCACTGTGATTGAAAAATGACTGAACATATGATGAATATGGTCATGAGTGTGCCCAACAAGAAGGAAACCAACCTTTACCTTCTGAAAAATTCTCAATTCAACAAGCATGTTTAGATATCCAAAAACAACATGATTTTTGTTTTCACAGCAAGTGTTGTCGAAGTGTAGATACAAAACTTCAATAATATTACCAGACCAATGAGAAAGCACATCATGAATTATGTTTATTGCCAGATTTGCATTATTATGAATATTTGGAGCTGTGAAGTACACCCTTGGCAACATTTTCCCATTGAAGATCATACAACCGACCAAGTGATATTGAATATAATTTTCCTCTTGTAATTTTTTGTGTGTGCGAACAAAATGTGGTAAAAGTGTTTTCTTCTGGTTCATACCATCAATTATCAAACCCAAATATTTATTTGGATTATCATAACACTTCTTGTGATGCTTGTACAACTTTTTCCTTTCACTTGTTTTTTGTTTGTGATGCTCATGGAGTTCTTTGAGAATTGAATCTACGCAACATAAAATAAAGCCATTAGGAAATATGTTTTCATAGCTGATGACTATACACTTTTAAAAGTTAAAGTTATGAATGCTTATCACTTTCTGACCCTTCACATTTGTCCCTTTTTAATTTAATAGAAGCACATGTAATGGAAATCCCCATCCTTCTCTTCTTAGGAATATGGACATTGTTGAATTCTTTCTTCCATACCTTCACAAAATATTAATATGTTATAAACCAACCATGTCCCTCAGAACCTTCTACATATTCTTTGTATAAGTTGTAGATTTCTCATCTTGAGAAATTATCTGGAATATGTATTGTCTCTCTATTTGGCATACACTCTAAATGCTTTGAAAATAAATCTTTCATCCATCACATTGCAGTATTTGATAATGGCCCAAACTATCGTTTATGATGTACTTCTGAATAAAATGTTGGATCGTTTTCCAAATTTTCTTGGATTCTTGAGAGACAAAAATTACCCATCGAATGAAACATTTTGAAAGTCTTTCTATAGATAAATAAAGACACAATATGATAATCATAACCTCATAGTGTATATTGCATGCACCCAACTAAATATGAATTTTGCATGCTTTTATTCGTTGACAAATATATCTTCCTTTTCTCTAATGAAAATTTGAAATCCATATGTTTCAAGCAATCTTTTTGACAACATTCACTTGAAATGATAGTGCTGATAGAACTTTTTCTCATCAGGTATTCTACTCTACCCCTTGTATAGCTAGGACATCTTGAATTGATACGAAAAGGTCTCCTCCTACTCATCGATACAATATTTCTTGGCAACATCTCCATCATTGGATCATCATTTGTAGAAGCATTTTCATCATCATTTTGAGGAATGTTATGGACACTATGATTAGCTCTACTTTCCAAATATTGACTTGGAGGATATTCTTCATCTTCCCCTTATTCAGTGCTACTGTCATAGTCCTTAGAATTAGGACTAAATGGAAAATTTGACTCGATGTTTATTGGATATTCTTCCTCATGTGCGTTGTCACTGCTGCTCTCATAGTCCATAGAATTAGGACTACGTTGAAAATGTGACCGTTTACTTATTGAAAATGCTACATCTTGTCCTTTGCCACTGCTACTCTAATAGTCCTTAGGATTAGGACTAAGTGCTTCATCACTGCTGTTGTCATAGTCCATATGATTAGGACTAAGTGGACACCATGACACTCCATTCTTTTGAAATTCTTCATCATGCTCTTCATCACTACTGCTCTCATAGTCCATAAAATTAGGACTAGGAGGACACCGTGACACTCCATTCTTTTGAAAATTTTCATCATGCTCTTCATCACTGCTATTGTCATAGTCCATATGATTAGGATTGAGTGGACACCATGACACTCCATTCTTTTTAAATTCTTCATCATGCTTTTCATCACTACTGCTCTCATAGTCCATTGGATTAGGACTAAGAGGAAACCATGACACTCCATTCTTTTGAAAATTTTCATGATTCTCTTCATCACTGCTGCTATCATAATCCATAGGATTAGGACTAAGTGGACATTGTGACACTTCACTCTTTTGAAATTCTCCATCATGTTCTTCATCACTGCTGCTTTCATAGTCGATAGGATTAGGACTAAGTGGACACTGTGACACTATTCAGTTGAAATTTTTCATCACTGTTGCTCTCATAGTCCATAGGATTAGGACTAAGAGGACACCATGACACTCCATTCTTTTGAAATTTTTCATCATGCTCTTCATCACTCCTGCTCTCATAGTCCATAGGATTAGGACTAAGTGGACACCGTGACACTCCATTCTTTTGAAATTTTTCATCATGCTCTTCATCACTGCTGCTCTCATAGTCCATGGGATTAGGAGTAAGAGGACCTCATGACACTCCATTCTTTTGAAAATTTTCATCATGCTCTTCATCACTGTTTCTCTCATAGTCCATAAGATTAGGACTAAGTGGACACCGTGACACTCCATTATTTTGAACTTCACCATCATGCTCTTCATCACTGCTGCTCTCATAGTCCATAGGATTAGGACTAAGTGGACACTGTGACACTCCATTCTTTTGAAATTCGTCATCATGCTCTTCATCACTGCTACTCTCATAGTGCATAGGATTAGGAGTAAGTGGACATCATGGCACTCCATTCTTTTGAAATTCTTCATTATGCTCCTCATCACTGTTGCTCTCATAATCCTTAGGATTAGGACTAAGTGGAAACCACGACTCTTTATTTATTTGAAATTATTCATCCCTTCTTTCATCAGTGCCAGTCTCATAGTCCTTAGGGTTAGGTCTAAGTGGAAGAATTGACTCTCTATTCATAGTGGAAGAATTTCCGTTATATTCATCAATATGAATAGAGTTGTTACACGACAAAGATGTTGATGCTTCACAAGCGAAACTTCAGTATCAGAAGAATCCATCCATTTCAAATAGAAGAGGTTGAATGATACAAATGCAGACCCCCCTAATGATATTATATACCTTAAAGAATGAAATTTTCCCTCAAAAAAGTTTCCCTCCAAAAAATTTTGCCAAAACTTTTCCCTTCAAAAATTTCATTTCATGTATTTCCCTCCATTATTTTATTCTACAATTTATTGAAAATTTTAACTAAATTTTTTTTATGAAATAAATTTTTAAATTTAAAATTGTAAACTAAATCTTTTACCTAAATTAATTTAATAGTTAAACTATATAATATTTACTAGACAATTGAATGGGTTTTTTAATTTCTATAATACCTCCTAAAACAAATTAATCCCACATTCACCGTGCTGTAAAACAATTCCATAATATTTGCTTTATCATAGTTTCCTATATCACCATAAAAAAATTAACATGTTGATTTTTTTAAAAAACAAATTAATCCCACATTAACCGTACGATAAAACATTTCCATAATTTCACCTATATAATAAATTTCATTATCACTATTACTCACATCACATCAATGTTTTCTGAGGCTCTTTAAAAGACTTGGAGAGAGTTTGTGGAGCAGCTACATTGCTAACAACAACATATTCAATGGAGGATTTTCACATTTGAAAGGTTCGTTAATTCTTTTGCTTTGCAAATTTTAAAATTAAATAAGTTTAATGAAGTTTTTTTTTTTTTTTTTTTAAATTAAAATTTTTTGTGGGCTAAATTTACCCACTACATCCATAGTAGGCATGGTGGGCCCGATAATGCTCACAGTGGCCTAATGGGTCCATAGATTAGGAGTGGTGGGGCTGGCTACCCAGTACCACGCCCCACCCTGGCAGTCCAACGACCCGTGGGGTGGGGTCCTCGACAACCCAATGACTCGTGGGGGTGGCGGTCAATTCCAGCCAGCACCCCGCCCCACCCCGGTCGTCCAGTGGCTCGCAGGGGTGGTGGCTGATTCCTGGAATCACCCTGCCACCCCCATAGGTCATTAGGCCACCGGGGTGGGGCAGGAGGTTGCAGCGTGGGGCGAGGTGCTGTATGCAGGCTCTAGCTCTACTGCAGCGGCCTAACGACCCGCGGGGGTGGCCGTTGATTCTGGGAATCGCCTAGCCACCCCCATTGGCCGTTGAGCCACTCGGTTGGGGTGGGGCTGGGGTTCAGGAGGAGGGGTAGTTGTTGGGACACTTAGGTGGGCTAAGGGGGTTGGACCCAACAACTGGCTTAGTTGGCCATCTGATTTTCAGTGTGCTGCAATAGGGTGATGTATTTTTTAAATTTCGTATTTTTTTTTTAAATTGTTATGGTTTATAAAATTATTTATCATTTATCATTTTCGTTGTTAATTTAAGTTACTAATTTTTTGTGATTTATTGAGTTATATTTGTGTTTTTCCAGGAAAGTGGCATCAAAGAAGATTTATGTGAATCTTTCTGGACCAAAGACTCTTAAAGGTGGATCTTCAAAAAACATTGGTGAATGAGCCGCACCTGAGTTGACGGCTACAAATCTTTCAAGTGCCTCAAATGATAAGAATATGATTTCATACTAGAAGAAATGAAAAAAAGTGAAACTTCCATCAAATATCTGGTATGTGAAAGAAAGAGAAAGTCAAAATGTGCAGATATATCCAGATGTTGATATACCTAATGATAATGGAATTTATGAGGTGATGGGAAAGGTCATAGACATGTGTTCGGTACTAGACAATGAAGTTATTTACATACTTACAAAACCACCCAAGTCACATGAAATGATTAAATACTAGTTATCATAGTCATTGTATGACATGAGTGAGGTATCTACAAAGTTATGTTAACAAATCATAAATGACATGACACAAAATATCGTAAGTATTGTTATTTATATTTGTGTTTTGTGTTCATGTAACTGTCTCACTATATTTTATAACTTTGTTTTTATTGACATATGATATTTTGTTTGGTGGCATTTTGTTGAAAGTTGTTCAATTAGGGTGGGAGGCATTCATTTCATAGAGCACTATATCATGAAAGTTGTCAGCAATTTCTACTCAGTGTCAGAAGAAGATATGGCAAACAAGCAAAATGTTGTGATTCATGATGCTAGAAAACTACATCCAAGGGATCAGAAAAAAAGTGTCTAGTGGATAAATCTAGCAAAGGTAGACAAATTAATTTTGAAGACGAGGAAATTAAAACTGGTAATGAAGAATATGTTGTCGTTACTGAGAATGACATTGAAACTGAGAAGAGTCATAAAATACCAAAAGTAACAATCCCCAAGAATAAATTTGTTCCAGTTAATGATGAGAATGCTATGAGGAATAAAAGTAAAGTTGAACATTTTGAAGTAGTCGTTACCAAAAGTCAAGAACCTAGTGAAATTTCAAAAGAAAGCAGAGAAATCATTACACCAAGAGCTGATTTAGAGGATGGTGTTATCAAAACAAAACAAAATTCCATTCAACAAAACTTGACAAAGAGAATCTTAATTGAGGATGGTCGTACATTTCAGCTTAATTTCAGACAAATCTATAAGGCAAGTGAAAGACAATGTAAATATCAAATCAGAAAGCCACACCATCTGCATGTTCACAACTTGAAGCAATTGATGAGGTACAATCCATATGCTCATGTGGTTAATTATGTGCTTCTTCTTTATCCACTTCAAGTTCCCAATAAAGAAGCATTTGATTAGTCAAAATGTTTTGAATTCACTTATTATGTGCTTTGAGGGAACCATTCTATAGAAGCACAAATACAATTGATGGAGGAATATCCCAATATCCCACATTTTGAAACAATGAAATCTATCATTTATGTTGGTTTATAATATAAAGAAGCAAAGTTAGTGGCATGGGATCATAATTCAGATAGTGAATATAGGATGTCTATGACTTTCATCCAAAGGTTTAGATTTATTCATAGTGAATTTGAAGAAAAATGTGGTGGGGATAAGATAAATGTTACTATAGATTTCTGAAAGAAATGTTGTATGGAAATAGGCTATCAAATTGAAGAGAAATTCAATTCAAAAGGCGACAAAGGAAGAAAAGCTAGTGATTTATTCAGAGGTGTTGATAACATTTTCTGGTTGGCGTTTATAATTGGAGAGATGTGGGAGTTCATTAATGAGCTTTTTAGCTTGTGGGAGAACATTGGCATTAAAAACTAGAAGGTCAAAAGTTCTAAACCATTAATATGTAGCAATAGTAAATTAGGTCCTGAAATGAAGTAGCTTCTAGAAGATATGACTCTCACACCTTGGAGAGCATTGCAAGGAGTGAAGGATAAAAAACTTGTCAAAGAAATATTATCTCGTGTGAGGTTAGCGGAATTATCATTGGAGGAAATGTCTGAGGAATTTCAAAAGTAAGTTTGTTGAATTATTTTTATTTATTTCTAGATTATAATTTTCTTTTAAATATAACATATTATTCTTGGTAGTATTTTTCATCCATATCATTATATTATTTTTTTTTACTTTATCTACGCATTCACAAAGTTTACATGAAAATTCAAGAACAAATGGTTAAATTGTTGAATGAAGATAGCTGGGATGATGTTGTATGCAACTATCTAGATTCAAGTTCTACATCAATATTAAAAAAAAAAAAATTATCTTGTATTTAAAAAGGTACTTTGATTTTTACATTCATTTTTTATTCATGTGTATAATATTTTTAATTTATAACTTACACATATATTTTTTTATTTTATAAAATATAAAGATGGATGCAAATGGAGCACCAAATAGTTTTAGAACCTTTATTGAACAAATTAAAATTGAAAGATTGAAGAACCAATGTCTTAAGAATGTTGAACTTGATCCAACTCATACTCTTTTCATTTGGAATGGGCTTGACACTATTCAATATCAAGTAATACAAGGTGACTGTGAAGACATTTCTAAACTCATACCTAAAAGGGATTATACCCTAGTTATTGCAGATATTCCCCATGGTTTCAATATTCCAAACATTGACTATGATAATGACCCTTATACTTATCAAGCTCTTAGTAAAGTGGTTGCGGGATTTCTAGAAGTCACGTCATCACCATTATGGAGATTTGTGACATTTCATTCAGACGCACAATTGGCAATGTTATTGTCAAGCTTCAACGGGAAAACAAATTCAAGGATGCAATTTACATGGTAAGACATTTAAAATGAATATTTGATTAATGTTAAAAAATTCATTTATGTACAAGTTAATTGAACATTTACTATTTCATATTACAGGAAAAGGTCAAATCTTCTTAACTGTGACGATCAACTATTTATAAATGATTGTGAGTTCATCCATATTGATAGTTGGGGAAAGGATGATAGTTATATGTATGTGATTTTTAATCGGGTAGATGGAAAGAGTCATAGCCAAATAATGACTTATGATGTTGTTGTGAGAAAGATAACATATAAAGACAAAGAAGCAAAATGAAAGATAATTGATATTTATCAAAAACCACAGTTCTTGATTAAATATCTTATAGACATATGTTCAAATGAAGGAGATTGGGTTTTGGATTTATTTTCTGGCTCAGGTAAGTTTTATTATCTGGAATTGAATTTCAATATGTTATTTCTTAATTTATATGTCATTGTAGTAATTTGCTTCATTATTTCTTTTGTGCTAGATAATTAGGTGCAACACTAGCATGTTGCCTTCAAAAATGAAGAAATTGCATTTCCATTGAAAAAGATCCAATGCAGTGTAATTTTATTCAACAAAGAATTAATGCTCTTTAATTTCTTCCAACTGCAATGCAAGAAATTGGGTTGAAGAAAGGGGAATTTAGTGAATCACGTGGAAAAAAAGGCAAAGGAACCCCAACCACCACTACACAGAATGATTAGAAAGGCATACATTGGGAGGTTCGCAGACATCAAAGATCCATTAGAAGAGGAAACTGAGCAAAATCAAGGAGAAAATATTGTGGAAGAAGACAATTATGAAACTCTAGAGGACGAAGACTTTGGATTACGTGACATTGTTGATTAAATTTAATCTATCCTTGGAAATCAAGCTCATTTTTTGTAACTATTAATTAGTTATACTTGTAATGTTTTGCCTTTGACATTCTATGAGAAGAATAAGCACTCAATTAAGGTTGTTATGCATTCAATATTTGTAATATGTGATTTTTGCATTATTTTTTTATGTTAATCATTATTTTTTGAAAAAAAATGATTATTATCATTTTTTTGACATGAAATTCATAAAAGAAACTATTATTTAACCATTTTTAGTTAAAATTTTCCTATAAAAATTGTGATTTTGACATGTCATTTCTAGCAAAAAATTACAAAAAATTATTAAAATGTGTAGTTTTTTAGTTGTATTTATGTTGAAAATGGTTATTTTTATGTCAATTGCTAAAAATTATTGTTTTTTAGCGACAATTATTTCATGTGGATTGAAAATATTAAATAACTATGTATAAATATGTAGAATATCGAAAATTCAAAATATCAACCTTCTTCTTTAAATATGCAAAACAATAAAAACCTCACTACAAAAAAAAATTAAATAAAAACCAGAAAATATGAAGAAGATGACCACTTCAAAAATTATTAAATTTAGAAAATAATTATTTACATTTCATATATTAGAAAATTTAAAGTCAAAAAATACGTCTTTTAAAAAAAGGGCTTGATGTAGAATTCCCACTTTTTTAAATCAGCATGAAAATCACTACCATTCTAAAATGTAATGTACATAAAAAAAAATTAAGGTGCCAAAAAATATGCTCTAAAAAAAAGTGTGTTCTACATCACCCCTTTTCAAAATCAGGTCACGTTTTTGCTATCTCTACAAAATGGGTAACAGTATCAGTTCCCGTTTCAAAGTTTACATTGTTATCAGAAGTGGTCCACATACCTGGAACAGTTCCATTTGAATATCAAGTATAAGAAGGGAAGCACAAGAAATGTTGTAAACTACCTCAGTCGACCACCGATCATGGCATTAACTACACTTCTCAACTCTTGTGCGCACGAGACTTCTAATTGGCAACTTCTCTATAAAAGCAACCTAGAATTTGGCCACACATACCATATGCTCTTGGGGGGTCAACAAGTTCTAGGTTTTCGACTCCAGGATGCTCTGTTATGATATATGGGACAACTTTTTGTTCCTTCAAGTGAGCGTGTGAAGATGGTTTTGGAAACGCACTACAGTCAGGCTACTAGGAAATTCGTTGTCGAGAAAATAGTGGCAATACTGTAGAAATATTTCTATTGGCCGAATCCTTGATAGGATGTCAGGAAGTACATCAGATCCTGCACTGCCTATGCCATTGCCAAATCGACCATCAAGAAGCAAGGTCTCTATACTCCGCTGCCTACCCCTAGTCAACCTTGGGAATCGATCTCCATGGATTACATGTCAAGCCTTCCTTCCACTAAGCATGGCAACGATTGCGTTTATGTGGTCATCGACCGATTCTTGAAGATGGCCATTATGGCAGCCTCCAACAAGAGTATCATAATAGAAGCCACTGCTAAACTCTTCTTTGAACAAGGGTGGGTACACTTTGGGATCCCACAATCTATCATCTTATATCGGGACAACAGGTTACTCAATACATTTTGGTATAGTCTCTGGTCAATGTTGGACACCAAGCTCACTAAGTCCATAGCTTTCCATCCCCAAACTGATGCCTAGATAGAGGTTGTCAATAGGATGATCGTACACATTTTGTGCATGTACAAATCAAATCATCCGCGCACACGAGATGAGAGCCTCCCCTATGTCCAGCATAGCTACAACCAGGCTCTCCACAACTCGACTAGCCATAACCCTTTTCAAGTGGGATTGGGATTCTAGCCAATATGTCCCATTGATGTGGCCATACTAGTTGTAGCGACTCAGGGAGATTCCGCTCATGTCCAGTCTAAAGATGACAATGAAAATAGCTTCATTGATCATATTCAATACATCTGCCAATAGATCCATGATATATTGGATAAAACTAGTGCCAAGTACAAGCAGAGGCATGATCAACATTGGATGCCAAACAAGTTATAGGTGGGCGACAAAGGTTGGCTACATTTGGAAAAAGAGCGCCTCGCTGGGCCCCACCGCAAGATTCACCTGCTTAGATATGGGCCATGCACCATCACCAAGGCTATGGGAGATGATGCTTTTGAGCTCAACATTCCCTCATTCCTTGGCCTACACCCAGTGTTTAATGTGGATCACCTTTGGCCATACTTTCCAACATTACTAGACACATTCGACATTACAGAATGACTCACACCAGCAAAGTTAAATCTAGATTTCATGGAACAAGCTACAACTAATCGGATCATGGACATGAAGATCAAGAACACTTTCCAGTAGAAGGTCCAACTGTATGAAGTTGTGAAAGTAGGCCAACTCCTTCATGAGGGCAAGTGGCTCACCAAGGACCAAGTTTAGCAGAAGTTTCCTCATCTCATAGAGGAACTCAACACAATGGGGACCATTGCTTCCTAAAGGGGGAGGAATGATCCAGGTGGATATTGGTGGCCACTCGCCAATTCCACTTTGACCCCCACCATTTTTTCTTTCAATACTTCAGTTTCCTTAATTGTAGCACCATTTACTATTTTTAGCAGTTTTTCGGGTCCTAAATTTCCAGAGTTGTTTTGAGGCCCTAAATGATGTTTTCTTGGCAATCTATGGCCAACGACTTATAATAATAATAAAAAATCATCTTAGTCCTCAAAGATATATTTCCAATGGGCTATCATGCATGTCAAATGGATATAATATGACCAAGTCACAGCCTCGGGAAGTTGGCTGCCCAACTAACCCCGATGGGGCCCATGAACTCTTGCTGTTACATTTCTTCCGATTAGGGTTTTGCTTGTTTAGGGTTTTCTCTTATTGTTTGATAATAAAAATGCCCTTGAGCCTCATTGTAATGCAGCTCAAAGGCATTTATCCACCACATCTCTTCTCAGAGATAAGCTACCATTACCGAGCTAGTTTCATTTCCATACTATTTGTAAGCATATTTCATTATTTGATATTAATCAAAGGAAGTGTTATTTCTACTGCATCTCTATATTTATGGTTATAACTGTAATTTGTTGTGTTCTTGTTTAAATTCGGATCATTAGCTTCCATCTTATTATTGAAACCATCCATCTTAGCTTCCATGCCATTCTTCAAAACATCTATCTTAGCTTCTGTTACTTTTGTGAGAGAGAAATGTGTTGCATTGATCGCGTAATTTTGATATATCATGTTGTAGCGAGATCTAAGTACATCTGATACATTTAGCTGGAAAAATGATTCATTATGGTACAAATATCGCTTATATATTTGTAAGAATTCACAACTTGAAAAAAAATATTCTTTTGGAATTGCACACCTCTCCCTTAGGGGGGCACTCAAGATTTTCAAAATATTACTCTAGGGACAATTAGGATTATTTTTGGGATGGACTTAAATTTCATATTCATAAATTTGTGGTAGAATGTATGGTTTTCGAACAAAATAAGCTTGAGGAAGTCAAGACCTCAGGTGTGCTCAACCTTTAGTCATTCCAAGTTAGCGTTGGGAAGAGGTATCAATGGATTTTATCACGAGTTTACCCAAGTCTGAAGGAAAGAGTGTCATCATGGCAGTAGATGATAGAATTACCAAGTATGCACACTTTTGTGCATTGTATCATCCTTTTAAGGCCATCACAATTGCTACCGAATTTATGGAAACAATTCAAAATCTTCATGCCAATCCAAAGATTATAGTAAGTGACAGAGATCCCATTTTCACTGGAAATTTTTGGACGAAATTATTTTCTTGTCCTGGTACTCAATAAGCTTATATCTCATCTTATCATCCTCAATGTTATGTAAAAACTAAGATAGTGAACAAATTTTTGGAAGGATCTCTGTGTTGCTTTGTATCTCATAAACAAACAGAATGGGTCAAATGGTTACGTCTAGTTGAATGGTGGTATAACACTTCCTTCCATACTGCAACAAAATTACCACATTTATGGAACTTTATGGATATCATCCACCATCCATCACATCATTTTTAAGAGAAAATTCTAAGGTTCAAGCAGTGGAAGATCACATCGAGCATCAAGAAGAAGCTCTCCACCTCTTAAAGGATAACCTCACTCTGGTGCATAATCAAATGAAACAACATACATATCAGCAACATAGTGAAAGAAGTTTTGATGTAGGTGAATGCGTATTTTAACGGCTATAACCATATAAAGAAATGTCTCTCAAACAACCTAAGAAGGATAACGAATTACCCCCCAAGTACTACGGACCTTTCAAGGTGTTGCAAAAGATTGGTACTATGGCATACAAATTGGAGTTGCCTGCATCTTCCCAAGTACACCTAGTTTTCCATCTTTCATGCTTAAAGAAGGTTATAGGTGACAAGATTCTAGTTCAAATAATGTTGTCAAAACTTGAGGAAGAAGGAAAATCTATATCTGAGCTTGAGGAAGTCACAAAAGCAAGAACCCAACAACTACGGAATCGATCAATTTCACAATATCTCATTAAGTGGAAAAACTTACCCATTGAAGATATGGTAAGATGATAATTTTATACATAAGCATCTAGAACTACTCAAGCATGGAGGAAAACACTTTTTTGAATGAGAGGGGCATGTTAGTCCCTATAATAATAGCATATTCCCCTTATATCTATTGGTGTGCCCATGTAGCCCCCACATTTTTATTGTTGTACCCCATAGAATCGCACTATTGTTATTGTTGTGCCATTTTATTATTATTTAGGTTCTGATTATATTGTGACCCCTTCAACCCATATATATACAAAGGAGGTCTTGTCATTTGTATCATCCAATAATTGTTCATTTATGTAATGTAAAGGAGATTTCCCCCTCAAAGAGGATAATTTCTAAGTCTTTGACCTATCTATTTGTGAGTTGGTTGCATAACATTCATCTTCCTAGGTGGCCTCTTCTAGGCTAAAGTGCCTCCACTACACTTTAACTTGGGTGATAGCTCACCTCCATAATATTGTTTCGCTTTGATCAAGAATATGCAGAGGCCCTACTAGGAAATCTTCGTCTAGTTCGAGCTATCAAACCATCATAATTTTGTCATTAGTCTGTTTAGTCCTTAAATTAAAATCACATGAATATATAAATTTTTGATACCATACTTACTTATATATCTTTCCATTTAATAATGTCTCTGGAATCATATACATATTTATTTAACAGTGAAACATGAAATACATTATGAACCTTTATATGGCTTGGGAGTGAAATTCTATATGCTACAGGCCTTATTATTTCTAGAACTTGGAAGGGTCCACAATATTGGGGTGCTAACTTCACACAAATACCCCACCTTAGGGAAATTTTATTGGGTTTTATTCATACATAAACATGGTCCTCTATCTTTAATTCATTAGAGTTTCCTTTCTTATCTGTGTAACATTCTTCCTATCATGGGTGATCTTTAAATTTTGTTCGACCCTTTTTACCTCCCGCACCATTTTCACTAGCATATCGAGTCCTAGGAGTATCTTGTCCTCAAGATTGCTCCAATTAGAGTTATTCTACACTTTATGCCATACAGTACCTCATAAGGACTCATTTCTAATGATTCGTGGTAACTATTGTTATAAGTGAATTCAACCATGTGAAGGTAGTCTTCCCATTTGGTTGGTTGTTGGATCACATACATCCTTAACATGTCTTCTAGCACTTAATTCACCTGTTTAGTTTTTCTGTTTGTTTGGGGGTGATATCCAGTACTAAACAAAAGCTTAGTACCCATCCCAGAATAAAGAGCATTCCAGAATGATGTGGTGAATTTCACATCTCTATCTAAAATTACTACTTTTTACATACCATGCAATTAGAATATCTATTTCATAAATATGTCTGCAACTTCAACAGTCTTATAAGTAGATTTCTTAGGAATAAAATTAGTAGTTTTACTTAATTTTTCCACCGCTACCATTATGGAAACATGTTTCTTCCTATATTTGGGCAAACCTATTATGAAATCCAATGCAATTATCTCCTATTTCCTCTCAAGAATATGGAGAGGATGGAGAAAGCCAGCAAGGTGTTGGTGCTCAACTTTTACTTGTTGAAACTCCAAACATTTGGCTAAATATCCAACTATATCCTTTCTCATACCAGGCAAAAAGTAATCCTTCCTTATTGCAGAGAATAGTTTTTGGTACCTAGGATGGGAAACATATGGACTACAGTGAAATTCATCCAGCATAAATTGTTTAATTGCGAACTCATTAGGGACATAAATTCTTATTTTGAAGTTTAACAATTTTTTTATCATTTATTCCATATTCTGAATATTTGCCATAGTTTTGTGCTTGTTTAGCCTGCTTCCATAAGAATTCATATTCTTGGTCCTTAAGAGCAGCCTCATTAAGTTGTTCTGACAAGTCAAATTCAATGTCATTATAAAGAATTTCATCTACACAATGGAATTTCCTACTTAATGCATCAGTCACATGATTCTCTTTTTCTTTAAGATGCCTTATATTGAAATAAAAATTTCTTAGAAAAGTGATCCACATATATTGTCATGCATTTAGGTTAGGCTGCTTGAAAAAACTAGTTAGACTACTATGATCTGTCATCAATAGGAATTTATTTCCCAGTAAATAATGTTGCGACACCTTTAGTGCATGAAAAACCACAGTTAGCTATAAATCATAGTCAGCGTACCTCTATTCTTTATCTTTTAACTTACCTGATTCATAAGCTACCACTTTCCTGTCTTGCATCAAAATGCCTCCTACTCCCTCCTGAAAAACATAATTACAAACAACGAATTCTTTTTCTGGATCAACAACCTTTAGCATTGTTGTTGAATTCAATGAATGTTTTAATTTCTCAAAACTGCGTTGGCACTCAACAGTCCATTTAAAGGTTCTTCCTTTTTTTTGTAAAGAAGTTATGGGGTAAGAAATTCTAGAGAACCCCTCTATAGAAAGACGATAATACCCAGCTAATCCCATGAAAGATCGAATTTGTGCAACATTTCTAGGGATAGGCCAATCAATTATGCTTTTAATTTTCTTTGGATCAACAACCATACGTTCAAATGAAATTCCATGCCTATTGTAGTGGTTGCAACACTCTCCAAAATTTTGGCCTACATTCAATTTCGGAGCCTCCCTTGAAGTTTTACTTGATGTTTGCACGCAAACAGGCTTAGTCTGTGGGCTCATGTATGTCTTTTTGCCCACCTTTCTTACCATTCAATGGGTAGATTTTGCATGTTGGTATCATTGTCTCACTTTCAACCATGTTTTGGTCATACACAAGATCACCACTTCATGTGTGCATGTTCTGTTCTTTATGCAAACATCTGTCGCACTCACACAAGGAGTCGTATACACTATCACGCAAGCATCGTCACGAATGCCCAATGATTAATCGCAAACATCACGCTTTTCGATTCACACCATCGATCATTCATGTTGAGCCTGTGTGTCTGGATGGTTTGAGTCGTCTCATTGTCAGGTCATGTAAGTGTGTGTTTGCAAGATCGCATATGCAGATATTCACTCGGTCACACACATAGTCGTTTTTGTCAGAGTTCTGATGACCAAACCACCCTCTAATAACCTTAACTTTGTCCCACCACTGACTCGACCAAATATCACCCAAAATAGCATAGAAGCACCAGCAAGCCATTTGAAGTTGCGTTTCCCACAAGATGATCAATCAGTGGTCTTGTTGTTCAAATAGAGAGTTTGACCAAGTAGTCACCTTGGGACTGACTCCCCTAAAAAATTCCGTGGAGGTTGAATATCATGCTCACTCCATTGACTCAAAAAATTGTGCAGACAGGCCAGACAGACACTAATGGCCATCCCCATCTCCCTAAAAAAATTGCACTTTTTTTCGAGCCAGCCCACTAGTCAACCAGATGGCTGCTCACCTGGAAAATTGTGTAGATTTAATGAGCATGCCCTCTATAGCCCAGCAATCTTCTCAGCTTAATAATTGCACAAATTTGGTCAACAAGTCAACCTCCTAGCATCAATACAACTTTTTCTTACAGCAGCCCACTTCCAGCTCCATCCAGGAACTGCGCAGTTTTTGCTGCAAAGATCCCCGCTACCAACTCACTCCAAGAACTGCGCTAATTTTGTTGCCAAGCTCCCTATTGCCCGCTACCATCTCCCTCGTAGAACTGCATAGTTTTTACAACCAAGCTCCCACTGCCCGCACTGCTGCTCCCAAAAATTGCTCAGATTTGTCCTCTAGTCGAGCTAGATCCTGTGGAAAGTCACTACCAATCTAAATTACTTGTCACCATCTCCTAATGACTTCTGCATAGTTTTCACCAATAGTGCCCGGAGTCCGTATCGTAGCTTGAAACTTGCCTCACACAGTTACATAACATTGTCTTTTCTCCTGGTCACCTGCATCTCAAATGTTCATGCATCATGGAAGACTAGGAGGTTTATGGATTTCATGTCATCTTGTCATGAGTGACAATAGATATAGGTACGTGAATAAATATGGTGCGACGAAAGATGGGATGAGTAAGGGGAGTACACACAAAAGGGCATGTTTGCAAATGGGCAACCATGCAAATATGTGGTCACAGATGGATGGATGGATGAACATGTGAACATGGAAAGAACATACACTTTTCGCGAATGGAGAAACATTTCAAGCATGCCAATGTAAAAGCAGGAAGCAACATGTTACTCCAACCCAATGACCATCGAAGACTCCATGCACCTTTCCATGCGGAGGTGAGGCTATGACACACCATGAGGACATCCATCACCTAGCAGCACCGTAGCTCGACATGCACACCACCATCAGCACAAATGTACCAGCACTGTCATGTGAAGTTTTGTTATGAGGCATGTGATCCACATCACTAGTTTGGGCCAGATGGTTGATCAATGTAATGTAACGTGGAATTCCAGGAGACCCACTTGTCATATGAAGAGTCATCTAACGTTGAAAGGTCATGGAAGTCAAATAGTCATGAGGGAAGTTGAATAGTAACAGGGGTTAGTTTTACCCTTGGATATAAATAGCTCTCATTTATACATGCAGAGGAAGTTTCTGCCTTGGCTCCTCCCACATAGCCTTGAGAGTCTATAATATTTTCTTTGAGGAGTAATTAGTGGCTCCAATGCTATGGTGTATCTTGGAAATTTGGCTTAATTCAGAAGCCTACTAATAGGCCAACACATTTTCACACGTGTTGTAACTGTTTATAATATTTTTCTTGAACACTTGTAATACATGTTGCTTTAACCTGTGTTTAACGCTTGAAACTGTGTTGTATAGGTTGTTAACATTGTCCTGCCCATGTTGGTTACCTCTCAGACTTCAGACATAACCTTTCACATAAACGCGTTATAATGATCATCGCAGTCACGCATATTTTCCATTGATTGTTGTATGTGCTATCTTCCCTTGTGTGTTGTGACTACTGCATCCGTGTGGATTTCTACTCTGAAATTTGTGCACATCCTATTGTGTTGTGTGTTCCTAACAGAGTTGTGCTTCCTCCCATATGATTTGGGACTCACTCCCACCTTCCCTCTATGCGGTGAAAGAACCTTGACACAAGTAACACTGTCAATCATCAAGCACATCAACTTTGCTACTCGAAGGCAAAGCAAACCACTCTCATGTGCTAACAAGAAAAAGATAAGGAAAACATTTAAGATAATGACAACTAATCCATCATACTGGATGGGATTCCCACACAAAATAGTGTGAGGTCCACTTGGGACTTCATATGGGGGTGATCGCCTGAATGTTGGTGGGTCCAGCACTGTCCACATTTCTGGTGCTAGAAGGAGGGCTGCCAGTTGTTTATGGTTAGAAGCCCTCTCACACTCACTGATCAATCATCTGGTCAGGGTAGTAACTTGCACTTTCTCTCACCTACACGTGACTCTGAATTTGGTTACTCCTCTCCCTCACACATGAACACGAAATTCCATATCACCACCTTCGATCAGTTCGTCCCATCACCCATCAACTCACAAAAGTATTTAGACTGATCCTAGGAATACAAGATCTTCCATATGCATCAAACAAGTCAAAAACCACTCCTAGAGGGGTCGTTGTATCATCAGTGGAAGAAGCAATTCTTGCCACACTTGAAGGTTTGGCAGAAGATGTTGAATATGGAGAGGAACCTTTGAAATTATGATAGGGAGAAAGAGACACACTTGTGATCTTGGGCTCAGATTCCAGTATAGGAGGTGGAGGGGAACGTAGTGGAGGAGGAAGAGGCAAAGATGAACCAATAGACTCAGAGCTAGAGCTGTCAGATTCTAAAGAAGAGGAGAAGGATGAAGAAGAAGAAGACATGGCTGACCAAAACCTGGAATGGATGACTCGGGGACCATTCGCCCTACCGGGTGCTTTGCACAAGATCTCAAAGTGGTCGGAGAGGATGATCACAAAGTTCGACCTTGACAGCACAGTGAAGGCAGAAGATCATTTGGACAACCTCTACCTATAGTTGTAGACCCTTGAGGTATGGTACGACGACATAGCATGTAGATTGTTTCCATGTACCTTGGATGGTCGCCCAGCTGCATGGTATCATAGCTTTCCTACCAACTCCATACATAATTAGGGTGCGTTCAAACGCATGTTTCTGGAAAAAAAAAATTGATGACAAGACCCCAGCCATGATTCTCAAAGAATTGGGAAGCCTGAAGATAGATGGGGAAGCAAAGGTCAAACACTTCAATCAGAGGTTTCGGCGCATATTGAACAAGTTTTTAGCCAACACGAAACCTCATTGCTCCATCACTATTAATTACTACAAATCCGCGTTGCCAACCAACATTGCGCAGTTCATCAAGAAGGTTGTGAAACCAATGTTATTGGAAAAACTTGAAGAAGCAATCACTGTTGAGAAATACCTCAGCACAATTGGAGTCATAAAGAATGATGAATCAGCAAAGGACTCCAAAGCCACAAGAAGGAAGTCCCAAGTGGTGGTGAGAAAAGATAGAGACAAGGAAACAGGTGATATTGAAACCCTCACTTGCCTTGTCAAGAACTTGGCATCAGAAGTGTTTGAGTTTAAACATTGAGAAACAGTCACGTCTACAAGAAACCATACACCTAGATAGAGACAAGGAAGCATGTCATCAGGTAGCAACCATCTCCCAATGAAAACAATTCAGAGCTCTGTGTTTCAGCTCGAATAGTGGGAAAATGACCAATTTTGTTCATTTCATGAAGATGGTCACTCAGAAAGGTGTTTTGGGGACTAGAAGCGAGTTGCAGACATAACAAACAGTCAAACACTTCATGTAGACAACAAGATGTAGGAATAGCCAAAAGATACGGATAATGATGAAGATGTTGCACCAGATGAGGCATCAAGCTCTGGGCATGTGGTAACCATGTTTTAGTGCTCGCAAGCAGCACTAAAGATGAACACCAAGAAATAGCCCCAAAACAAAAATGATCATTACAATATCAGAAGTAAGGAGGCTTCCCCTACAGTTGGGGAAGTGCAAGAAAATTTGAAATTGCTGATGAGAAAGGTTGATCCACCAGCCGTCCCAAAGTAGAAAACACAAAAAAGGCCCAGGAAGACAATGGGGTACAAGAGTATGTCCATGAGCAACAAACTATAGAATACTCTGCTAGATAACACGATTACTAGTCTTACCCCAAACACCCCCGTGAATCTACCCCCTCTGCATTACAACATTTTCGATGACATGAAGAAAAATTGTACAAACATTAGTTTGTTTGAGTTAGCTAAGATCTAGAGTTAGCGGGAGATCTTGCTGCTTGCACTGGGGTAAACAACAACGAGAAATGCAACCTCTACAAGCAAGTGAGCAAGAATAGCTCCCGGATCACTCTCAATTGTGCTAAAAACACTTTGGATGGAAAAAGAAAACTTAGGTTTCCCTCCATTCCTTCTCTCATTCGAAATATTCAACTGTATTGTTCATAACTGATTGGTTGATTCTGGTGTTCCTTCCAATGTCATGTCACTCTCCATTTCAAAAAAGATAAATGTGCAATGGAGTAAGACATCCATGCAAATTGTCCAACTTGATCAAGCATCTGTACTAGCCATTGGTGAACTTTGAGATGTGATCATTCGACTATCTCACGACGGTCAATTCCATCGTTGCATCAACATTTTTGTTGTGGACAAACTGGAAGCATGTGGATTATTACTTAGCAGAGACTAGTCCATAAAGTTGAACAGATACTTTGCTACAGACTGGTCACACATGCAGCTTCCGTACAAGGTTAAAAATAATCAAGTCCGAGTGTTATCTGAGAGGTATATGAGGCATAATGTCACTCCCATCAATGGCTAAAATGAACCATTGGCCTTCGCAGAACTCATTTTTGGTAAGTGCCTCATGGAAACAATGATGCGATGTTATCCTGCATGGCCAGTGCCAACCCCACCAAACACACAGTTGGGTCTCCTTCCTTGCCCAACTAATGGAAATGAAGCATGTAAAGTACATTGTAACAATAGTAGTAGTAGCAGTAGCAATAGTAGTAGTAGTGCAAGCAAGTCGAATGGTCCGTGTACAGATGAGTTGTGCACCATGTATTTTGATGGATAAAAGACACAGGATGGCTCAGGAGTCGGGTTTGTTGTTATCGACCCAAACTACAAAAAAAATATGATTTTCAGTCGCTTGGAGTTTGAGTGCAAGAACAACATTGCTGAGTACGAAGCACTCATGTTGGGCTTGCAGAAAGCCATTAGCCTCATGGTGGTCATGATCAAAGTGGTAGGTGATTCAGAGATAATTGTATGACAGGTACGTAACACCATTGATTGTTTATCACCGCATCTCAAAAGTTACCAGCAAGAGGTATGGGGAGTGATCTCTAACTTCCAAGCATTTAACATCACTATTGTACCACATACACGTAATGTAACTGCCAATACTCTAGGAAGCACAGCCTCTAGGATGTCACCGATTAGGGATAGATTTACTATTGAAATTTAATCTAGACCATCTATCCCATATAACATAACTAAATTATGCATGTTTAATGATGATCAACATATACTACATTCATGACCAACGTTGACACCTTCAAGGATGAAGGAATAGAAGAAGACGAGTACAAGAAATATTTGCAAGCAGAAGCTAGTAGTGAGAAAGGTCAACTCATCCCTAAGGGAGTAGCATCATTAGAAAATATTTATGACTTGCAAGAATGATTTCAGGGGCTCACGAACAACAAAACCCATAGTTCCACCATGATGCATGAGCTGATCAACTTGGGAACAAAACAAGATCCAAAGTTCATTAATTGGTACTTGTTGCACATAGCAAGAGTGACAAGCCTTTGTATACTTGTTCAAACAGTACTGGAGTCTGTTTGCATGGATGTATGATGATCTGAAAACTTATGACATGGGAATAATCCAACACATCAATCCTATCAAATAAGGGGTCAATACATATCAGCAGAAGTTGAGGAAATTACATCCCTCACATGAACCCATCATACAGAAATAGCTCACCAAGATGTTGGATGCATGGATGATATACAAAGTTCTTCATTCTACTTGGGTTTCAAACCTTGTTCCTGTACACAAGAAGTCCGGGGAAATATGCTTATGTGTTGATTTCCAAAATGTGAATTGTGCCTCAGAGAAAGACAACTACCTCATGTAGTCTATGGACCACATTTTGCAAACAGTGTCTGGGGCACAAATGTTTTCCTTACTCGATGGTTTTTCAAGATACAATGAGGTTCTAGTAGAAGAACCTGACAAACTCAAAACTACCTTCCGTACCAAGTGGGGTACGTTTGCATACAGACGAATGTCTCTTGGGCTTGTGAATGCAGGCGCAACCTTTCAACGCACCATGGACATCACCTTCTGTGGACTCATCGGACAAAGTGTAGTGGTATACCTCGATAATGTGACTATGTTCTCAAGGAAATGTGAGGACCACATACACCATATGAAGAAATTTTTTGAGCAATGCTAGAAATATAGGATTTCATTGAATCCCAAAAAGATCATATTCATAGTGTCTGAGGGGAACCTTCTTAGACACATCGTTGCCAAAAGTGGGATCAAGGTTGATCTAGACCAGGTCTGGAGTATTACACAAATCCCTAACCCAACTAATAAGAGAGAAATGCAACCCTTCTTGGGCAAGATAAACTTCCCCCAGAAGTTCATCTCAGATTATGCACAGATAGTCAAACCCATGCACGACATGACCAAGAAGGATGCAGTTTGCAGCTAGGGCAAGAGGGAAAAGTACACATTCACCCATATCAAGTAGGATATTGCAAATGCGCTTGCTCTATAGCCCAAACTTCAAAAAATACTTCCTGATATACACCTTCGACTCTGATAATTGACTCACTACAGTACTCACTTAGAAGGACGAGAGGAATAATGAACGTCCCATCTCCTTCATGAGCACAGGAACATAGAGACCCGAATTCAACTACCTCGTCATTGAAAAATAAGCTTATGCATTTTACAAGGTGGTGAAACACTTCATACCCTAATTTCTGAAGAAACATTGTATAGTCTACATCCCTCACGCAGAATTCCACACACTGCTCATACAACAAGAACTGGGTGAACGGTGTGCGAATTGGATGATAGGCTTGCAAGAATATGATCTTGACATCAAGCCAATTCACAAGGTCAAAGGTCATGGAATTTGTAGACTCACAACTAAAGTAGTAGACATGCAAGAGAAGGAATAAGAGCTCGTGGGATAGGAGCAAGAAGTCAAAATGTATGATGTAGTGTGAGAAACACCCACTGAAGATGAAAAATCTTGGTATGTAGATGTGTGCCAGTACCTTGAGCATGAAACCGTACCCTCTCACTTTTCCATCAGACAAAAGAGGGCTTTGCATCTCAAACCTTTAGCATATCAGTCACTGCACAAATTAATTTACAGGAAGCACAGCAATGGAGTTTTTCTCAGGTTCCTAGAGGCACATGAATCAGAGAAAGTACTATAAGATCTGCATGATAGACCCACATGGGGTCACTTTGTGGGAAATACCACTACACACAAATTTATGCGGGTCAGTTTCTACTGGCCCAGATTATTCAAGAACACACACGCTTACACCCACAAGTGCCCAGTCTGTCAGCGATGCACCGAAATAACATGAAGGATAGTAGCCCCACTACACCCTGTTGCAATGATTGAACCATTCCAACAATGGGGCCTGGACATCATTGGGAAATTTTCCCACATTTGTCAAAAAAAAACCACTCCATTTTAAAAAAAAATTGGTTACTGCACGCAATGGAGAGAAGAAGTTCCACTCAAACAAGTGAACGACTAGGAGGTCATCAGCTTCCTCCAACAGAACATCATCTCATGCTTCGACTTCCCAATATCGCTTGTGTTTGATAATGCAACATAATTTTTGTCTTTGAAACTTTATGATTTTTCATTACAAAATGGTATTGTGTTGAAACACTCATCTAACTACTACCCGTAGGGAAATGGTCTTATAGAATCCACGAACAAAAACCTTATCTGCATAATAAAAAATATTGTTTACTTTTAGCAACATAACTAGAATTCCACCTTGACAAATGTGTTATGGGCTGACCGTGTAACACCCAAATCCTCCCTAAATACCTCACCATAGTTCCAGATCTACGGTAAAGAAGCCATCCTACCACCCAACATCTACTTTCCTGCAACTTCAACTCTCTCAAGAATCCCAAGGCAAGCCTTTGCCAACTAGTTCAACATAGGATGGGTACACTTTGCAAGCTTCAGGAAGAAAGGATGAAATCAAAAAAAGGTTTACACTCCACCAGAACCATATCAAGAGATGGTTTGATAAGAAGTTAGCAGGGAAAGCTAACTTTGGTGTTGGTGACTTGGTCTTGAAATGGGATAAATCCCATGAAGACAAAGGCAGGCATACAAAGTTCTAGTTCTTGTGGATTGGTCCATACACAGTCCATGAGAATCTTGGCCCACACACATACCATCTACAATCACTTGACGGGAGGATTGAAAACCTTCCTGTTAATGACCAAGATCTCAAACACTATTTTTAGTAGGTTGAGCCGCGCCTCGCGCCATGTACATAGTCTTCTTATTTCTTATTGTTTTCACTTTGATTTCTTTTCTTACTATTTTTGTTTTTGTTTTGTTTGGTTTGCCTGATACCTTGCTATTTTTGTTTTCCGGAAATAAGTGTTTCCATCTACTGAGTTCTGGATATTGAATGAGTGTGTGGTTGAGATATGAAGAGGCTTGTGACACTACAACACTTGTCCAGTCTTGTGCTTGCCATGTCCATGCTTGGTTATAACCTTTGGTCGATGAAGTCTTGATGGAAAATATGAGCCGTTTCCAAGGGGAGCTTTAGTCCAACCATGAATCTGTGTCCACACTGGGGAGCCCCATGCCCGTACTCATCCTTCTGCTCTATGTGTTCAAGCTCATCCAACTAGTAGAAACAGAGAAGGAGAAAATATAAACAAGAAAACCTATGTCAGAGGCCCTACATTCTTCTTTGAAGGAACAACCTCTTCTATTCTCGATAATCTGGGATCCCTCTTCCACCCAACAAAAAAAGTGCCTATGCACAATCCTCTAAAAAAATATAAAGGAGAAAGAAGAGAAAGGCTTCCTACACACATAGGTGAAGCATGCAACTCCCCCAAGGGACTGACCAGGCTCAGTGTAAGTGGAGCAATGCGTGTGTTCTTACGTTACTCCATCGGGGTACTATCCAGGCCTGCTAGGAGTGAAGCAACACCAAAGATGAAAACTTATACTCTGAAAATATTCAACTCATCAGCCAAACTACCCTTCCCTATTTTGAAACACTGTGACCAAGCTAAACTTTTTTTTTGTTTGATTGAGTTGGAAAAAGGTGAACCATGTCTGTCCATGGGGTAAGTGGGGAAGCCAAACTAACCTGCATAGCAATTCAATACTCCTAGGAAGACCAAGGCCCTGTGCTATCAATGAACCAAAATAGAGAAGCTAGAGTTCTACCAGTCTATTTCCAAGTGTTGTAGCAGCGGCAAACCCTCCAAAATTTTGGCCTACATTCAATTTCAGAGCCTCCCCTAAAGTTCTACTTAATGTTTGCACGCACTCGGGCTCAGTCCATGGGCTCATGTAAGTCTTTGCATCCACCTTGCTTACCATTCAACGGGAAGCTTTTGCATTTTGGTAACAATGTCTTGCTTGCGACCATGTTCTGGTTTTACACAAGGTCTTGGATTCATGTGTACATGTCGTTTTTTCTATGTAAACACCCGCTGCACTCACATACAGAGTCATATACGCTGTCATGCAAGCATCTTCATGGTCATCCAATGATCAATCACAAACATCGTGCTTGTCGGTTCGCACCATCAGTCTGTCATGTTGAGCATGTGTGTCCAGATCGTTTGATTGTCTCATCGTCAAGTCATGTAAGTGTGTGTTTACAAGATCACGTATGAACATTTTCACTCGCTCACGCACTTACTTGTTTTTGTTGAAGTTCTAATGATTAGATCCACCTCTAACAATTGTACCTTCACCCCACAATCAACTTGACCGACTTCCACACAGAACAATGCATAAACACCAGTAAGCCATTTTAAGTTGTGTTACTCGCAAGCTGATCAATCGACCCTCCTACTAGTCAACTGAAGAGTTTGACTTGGCAATCACCCCGAGACTGACTCCCCTAAAAAACTGCGTAGAGGTTGCAGAACATGCTCGCCCCGCTGACTGAGAAAATTATGCAGACAAGCCAAACAAACACCGAGTGATCGTCCCTATCTCCCCCATAAAATTACACAGTTTTCCTAGCCATTGCACTAGTCAGTTGGCTGGTTTCTCACCTGGAAAACTACACATATTTCATGAGCAAGCCCTCTATAGCCCAGTAGTTAGCAGGTTAGCCTCCAAGCATTAGTGCAGTTTTTCTCGCCAGCAACCTACTGTGAGCTCCCTCCAGGAACTGTGAATTTTTTTTTGCCAAGCCCCCCATTGCCCGCTACCAACTCTTTCCAGGAATTGCACATTTTTTTCTGCCAAGATACCTGTTTCGTGCCGCCATCTCCCTCCAGGAATTGCACAATTTCTGCTCCCAAGCTCCCACTACCTGCTTCCTCTAGAAACTTCATATATTTTTCCTACCCAGCCCTCCTACATGCCTCACTGTTGCACCCAAAAATTGCATAGATTTGTCCTCCAACCAAGCTAGATCCCATAGAAGGTCACTACCAATCCAGATTTCCTGTCACCATCTCTCAATGAATTCTGTACAGTTTTCACCAACAGTGCTTGGAACCCACATCCCAACTTGAAACTTGCTTGACACAATTTCATAACCTTATCTTCTCTCTTGGTCACCTGCATCCATAACGATCATGCATCATGGTAGACTAGGAGGTTTATAGATTTCATGTCGTTTTGTCATTAGTAACTGTAGATACAAGTACGCGAATAAACATGGCACAATGATGGATGGGATGAACAAGGGGAGTATATGCAAAAGGACATGTTTGCAAATGGATGACCATGCAAAGATGTGTTCGCAGATGGACAGATGAATGAACATGTGAAGATGTGTTAACGGATGGATGGAAGGACAAACATACACTTTTCGCAGACAGACAAACATGTCAAGCAGGCTAACGTACAAGCAAGGAGAAACGCGTGAGTGTAACATCAAGCGAAAGCAATGACCATCGAGTACTCCACACACCTTTCCATGTGGAGGTGAAGCTGTGACACACCATGAGGACATCCATCACCTAGTAGCACTGTAGCTCAACATGCACATCAGCAACAACATGAATGTATCATAACTATCATGTCGAGTATTGTCACGAGTCATTTCGTCCACAACACTACTATGGACGGTATTTTTTATCAGTGTAATGTAATGTGAAATTGAAAGACACCCACTTGTCATATGAAGAGTCATGTAAAGTTCAAAGGTCATGGAAGTCAAATAGTCATGAGGGAAGTTGAAATGTCACAGGGGTTAGTTTTACTCTTGGTTATAAATGGCCCTCATTTATACATGCAAAGGACTTTTTCACAATGGCTCCTCCCACATAGCCTTGAGAGTCTGTAATATTTTCTATGAGGAGTAAGTGGTGGCTACAATGCCCCATCCATGGGGTTAGTGATGTATCGTGTATCGATGTGTCTTGGAACTTTCTCTTAATTCAGAAGCCTACTAACAGGCCAACACGTTTTCTCACGTGTTGTAACTTCTTGTAAGATTTGTCTTGAACACTTGTAATACATGTTGCTTTAACTTGTGTTTAACACTTGAATTCATTCATTTGTTCTAATACATATATTAATGAAAATGTGTTGTATAAGTTTTTAACGTTGTCCTGTCTGTGTTGGTTACCTCCCAGACATAAGACAAAACCTTTCACATAAACTCGCTATAATGATTGTCGCAGTCATGTGGATTATCTGCTGAGTCTTGTACGTGTTGTCTTCCCTCGTGTGTTTTGACCACTGCATCCATGTGGATTTCTCTTGCGGAAGTTGTGCACATCCTGTTGTCTTGTGTGTTTGTAACAGAGTTGGGATTCCTCCCATCCGACTTGGGACTCACTCCCACACAAGTAACACTATCAACCACCAGGCATGTGAACTTCACTACTCGAAGGCAAAGAAAATCAATCTCTTGTGCTGACAAGAAAAAGCTAAGACAAACATTTAAGATAATGGAAATCGGGCCATCATACTAGTCCCTACACCAAATGGTGGGAGGTCTAGCTGGGACTTCATACTCAGGTAATCCCCTCATTTTTGGTGGGTCCAACACCGTCAACGATGCCCTAAGTATTGAATTTTCTCCTTATGAAAATCACAATTTTCTGAATTTAGCATAAAGTTGATTATCCCTTAGAGTTTGCAATACTACCTGAAGATGTTCCTTTTTCTCTTCTACATTTTTCGAATAAATCAAGATATCATGAATAAAAATTAGAATGAACTTGTTAGGGAAGGGTGCAAAATTCCATTCATTAAAATCATAAATATTGAAGGGCAATTAATAAGCCTGAATGACAAAACAACAAGTTCATAATGACCGTAGGGAGTTCAAAACAATGTCTTACAAATATCATCTTCCTTAATCCTTATTTGGTGATATCTTTATCGTAGGTCAATCTTAGAAAACAAAGTGGCACCCTTATCTTGATCGAATAAATCATCGATTCTTGGGAATGGGTACTCTTTTTTATCATTAGCTTATTCAAATGCCTATAGTCAATACACAACCATAGTGTGTCATCCTTTCTCTTTACAAATATCACTGGTTCCTGCCTTGGCACCACGCTTGGGCGAATGTACCCATTATCAAGTAGCTCTTGCAAGTTTAGTCAATTCTAGTATACTCATACAGTATGGAGTTTTCGACACCAGGGTTTCTCCAGGAACAAGTTCTATGGTGAAATCAATACTCCTTTTTAGTGGCTTCCTCAGAATTTCCTCTGGAAGACATCCATAAATTCCTGAATGATGGGTATATTTTCCACGGTAGAAATATTGTCCTTAGAGTATAATAACCCACCGACACTACATAAAGTTTGAAACCTTTCCAAATACACTTTTTCAATTTATTAGTTGTGATGGATCGTAACTTAATGTCTCTTTTAATACCTTAAATTTCTTGTCTGACACCTTCATCAGTGATGAAACTGATTGTTTTGTCCTTACAATTTACCAGGGACCAATGTGCCTCCAACCATTCCATTCTTACCAACACATCATAAGACCCTATAGGAAATATATTTAAGTTCACCTTAATATGTCTTCCCCTCATCTAAAGAAGACAACCTCCCACGTTAGATGTTACCTTTCGCTTTGTACTAGTATCTAATTTCACTAACCAAGAATTTTTAAACTTAACACTTGGTAATTGACACAATTCAACTATTTTCAGTTTGACATAACTCAAACTCACACCTTGATAAATTAAAATAGAGATATAATGCTTAGTTATATTACCTTCAAATTATACCATTGCAGGTTGGTATTCATCTTGATGACCTTCGAAGGGAGTGTTAATTCTCAATATGCTTCTAGCCACCTCCCCAACTATAGAGGCTTCTTGTATATTAGCAGTTGGCTCGGTTCTAGTGCAGTGAGGAAAATTTTAATAGTAATGGGGTTCCCCCACAACCCCAACACTATAATGGGGGTTTCTGTGAATGACTAGGCTCTAGCTTACTTAATGCTTCAACTTTATTAGATTCATTTGGTGTTATGGTTCTTTGTTCCTTCCTTCTGAGAGCTCCACTTAGTTGTTTTTTGTGTGAAAACTTAACACTTGTGGACTTTGCATTCTTATTATTACTTTGGAAACTTTTCTATTGTTTTTTACTTAGTCGGCCTCTACGTTTTCCCCTTTCTGCTTCATGTGATGACAATAGATGTGATCCTTTCGAATAGCTTCATCCATCGTTTTGGGATGATCAAATTCCAGTGTTTTCTTCATGAACATTGACAGGTTGTTGACAAAGCGTTACACCTTAGCCTTCTCCTCCCGTATATAGGGAATGTAGCTTAACATAGAGCGGAACTTGGTTACAAACTCATCCATGGATTGTTTCCTAATTCTAAATCATGAAATTCTTTCGCCATTTCATCGTAAAACCTCCTGGTTAGATATTTATCTTTAAGATTTTTTTGAAGGGTATACCAAGTCACTTCCCGTTCATCAATACCTTGAGCTATTTTAATTTCTCCCCACCATAAGGTGGATTCTCCTTGGAATTTATAGAGTTCCAATCTGGCTTTTAAATTATCATCATATTCATAGATCTGAAAATAGTTTTTCATGGATTTAAGAGATCTGTGGTTTATATCTTTTGACTTAGTCACCGGAGAATCCACATTACGAACCATTTTTCTGTCAACGTTTCAAATCCCAACTGGGATCCATCATCAGGACTTATGAATGATGATATAAGAAGAGCTTATTTGAAGGAAATAAATAGTCATGAGGAGAATAGATTTAAGGATCAACTGAATGTCAACTTGATTTTTTATTTATTTTTTTTAATTGTAGATTTTTGAATAAATTATTTTTATTTTTACTGCTGAGTATAAATATTAATTTAAATTATTATTATTAAATCCTTACCTTAATGCTACCAATAATCATTAAATATTTAATATATGTTATTAATATTATTTTTTATTTGTATGTCAAATGTTTATTTTTTTAATATATATAGTATTTATGTGAATAGAAAAATAGTATATTTATTAATATTATTTAAAATTTTATTTGAAATTAATTTTTATTAATCATAATTTTATATTATTATTTCTATATAAATTAAAATATATTAAAATAATTAATATTAATAAAGTTAATAATGTTAATAATTCATATTATATATTTTATTTGATGTGAAATATTTATTTATTTCTAATATATTCAGTATTTATGAATAGAATTATAGTATATGTATTATTTATTTTTTTTTTAAATAATAATTAATATATAATTAATTGATATATAAATTAATTTATATATTAAATAATTATATTAATAATTAACATATACCCATTTTATATATTTATATATATAATATATATATATATTATTTATTTATTTTAACTTTATAATAAAATTTATGATAGTTTAATGATATAGAATTGCTATTATTTCTAATTATTGTAAATGTCGTATTTAAATGTTAATTATTATTATTATTATTATTATTATTAAAATAGGGTTACTAACTACTAAATATTAGAATAGGAGAGGGATACCTTACCTACTGATGGTTATACCTGGGAAGTGTTGGTGATCTTGATTTCTTTGATCAAGGGAAGCCAGCTCCCACTAATCTCCATACCATTGTCTCTATTCAGATTATGAGGACGTTTGATAATTTCAAGTGCTTCTCTAATCTTTCGTCTATGATGCTACTCTTTCCTTGCCACAATTGAGGTGCTTTCCAAGAAGATAATGTGTTTAGTTTTTGAGGAGTGCTCCGCCAAAGCTGAAGTACGAGACCTTTCATTCCTAATATCAGCTCCATGTTCCTTGAGTCTTGTCTGTAGGGAGCTACCTATTTCACCAATGTAGCTTTTTCCACATGAACAATCTATTTTATAGACTCCTTTAAGTTGATGTTTATCAATATAATCTTTAACAGACCTCATACTTTGCCTAATAGTTGGTTCATATTAATCAACCAGGCTTCAACGACTCCCTCCATTTCCTTGTCAAATAGTGGAGGAGTAATTTTTTTATTTACTCTATAATTAAAACTTTTCCCTCTTGTTCTCCCTTCCACCAAAAGTATTTTCAGATTCTTCCTCGTTATCCATTTGACCTCCTTCAATTTCTGGGTGGTCTTCCCTTTATTGATGCATCTCAACTCAGTTCGCATTATCTAGTCTAGGATTTTCATTTCTTTGACTTTATATGTGTGAGAAGTTTTCCATAATTATTTCCTTCTCTAGTCTCAACCTCTCATTATCAACTCTTAAATTCGTCATCATAGCTCACAATTGTTAGATAGTTTCCAGTAACATAGCATTAACATTGTGGGTTTCTTCTCCTAGCTAGACCCACATCTCCGGATTGGCATCTGGACGAGGCATAGATAAATATCCTATTGAGGTTCCTCCTGGTTCAATGACTCCAGTTCCTCTCCTCATGTTACTTTAGCTACCTCTGTGCATTATTAACACTTTGGTTATTTACAGTTTACTCATCATGTCGCAATGTTGCAACTTGTGGCTCTGATACCACCTGTAACATGACTAAATACAAAAAAAACATTACACACAAAAATGAAATTTGTTTTTAGCATGCTACATATACGTCGACCATTCTAAAACAAAATTTGTATTCTCAAGAACTAAACATGATTAAAAAACAATTAATTTGAGATTGATCTGAATATGGATGAGGACTACAGCTAATTAATTACTCTTATATTAAGCTCCTCAAACCTAATGTACAATTAACCCCACCCATCCATCACTTACTCCCTTAACTAATGATCTGAATGTGTAAACTTGAAGATTTTTAACAATTTGCAAGTGAAAATTTATATGTGTTTTAGGTAGAGGAACAACTTACTAAACACTTAAAAAAGTAAATTTAAACCAAATTTTACAACAAAATAGAGACAACTAAGCATATCCAAAATACATAACACAAATCATTATAAATGATTTCACCCCTCTCTTGTGCTACATCTCATGTTCCAACTTCAATTGCAAGGACTCTTTCATTAAAAATTCTCAAAAGTGTGTTTACATGTCTTAAAATTCTCAAATAGTAGAAATGATGTCTCCAATAGATCCAACACTATCAAAAAACCCTATTTTGGTTCTTTCTACACCTCATTTGGCCAAAAATTCAGAAAGTTATTCTTGTTTCTTCATTTTCCCAAATTCTATAGCTAACCATCCTACAATTCGGCCTCAATCTGGCTTGAGTGCCATAAACACAGAATCGACACACTAAACTTGACACAATTCCCGCTCGTCGGGCAAATTTTTAGGACCCTTAAGGGTACCATTAAGCCCCCAATCTCGAAATTCCTGGTCACGTTGTGCCATGTGACCGCATAGGATGCTCAAATTATTGAGCTTTGTCTAGCCATGACTGTCCATGCCCTTGGTTCCATGCAGTGCATGTGTCATTGGTTCATCACCCTAGGGACTGGCCCCTCAAAATCCATGTTGTTGGCCACTTGTGGCCCCATAGAGCTTGCAGCTGACCCCTTGTGGTTGGCCCTCAATCCCTTTTTTGGCTCATGGTTATGCGTTGTGGGACGTGACTATGTTACAACTGTGAGGGATGGGTGTGTGTTGGACTAAGGCCTAGCCCTTGGCCTCCTAACCGTGGTCCTATGGCACAACAGTAGCCAAGGGGTAGGGCTTAGCCTAGCCCCCCATCCATATATGCACTTACCAAACCTTTAATACAACCATTCAATAATGTTTTAATAAGTAATATGTTGGCATGATGGTTTTGGGCTTGGTTGATATGTGTGAGGTCCCGGTTTCAAGCTCCAGGGGTGTTTTTTGGCCTCCAACAAATTTTAATGTGCCACTTGGAGGACACATGGCCACCTTTGGTTGGCCCACGTGGCCTTCCTTAATTGACCACAAATAAACCCAATCATCAATAAATAATTAAAAATTTGACCTTAGAGAAAATTGAAGAATTTATACAAACCCATTTTTTTTAACCTTTTGACCGATCAGATGAGGCCATGTGGTAGCTTGACACTAGCCCAAAAATATCCAGTCATCTCTCCATTTTCCAAAATTTTACCTGTTCGGCAATTTGATCAGAGCACATTTCTGGGAACATATGATGTCGAATTTGAGTGAAACAAATTGCATTGGATTCAAATTTCTGATATATATCCAATCATATATGTTTCAAGCTTTGTCATACACTTTCAATTTTGAGAATTATTTTCATCCACTGAATGACTTCTCCACATTGGTAGCTTTTGGACCTTCAAAATATCTTTATCAATGAAAAAATAGATGAGGTTAGAACTCCCTCACCCTTCCACTTTCAATTCACTGAACTTGAATTGAATTTGACACTTTTAACTTTTCATGAAAATACATCATTTTCCCTAATTCTGCAGTCCTTACCTTGCTATCATAGATGAAATGTTGCTACAATTTCCGAGAATATGAAGAAAAACAAACTTACTTTGAAGGAATAAACATATTCCCTCCCTAGTCTCCAACCAAAGGAAACTTAAACAATCTCAAATTCTTCTGACCTGGAACATTGTCACCATGATGATGGTTACTATGTCTAGCCTTACACTTGGATTGACTCTTGACCAAATGTGGTTGCCATCACCATGCACCATCTATTTTTAAAGCCAAAACATTATGAAACCCACAACAAGAAGTTTTGGAACCAATTTCCTCATTTTCAATTTTCTTTTACATTTCCTCTTGGACCTCTGCAGTCTCTAACACTCGCATCTTGTTCACACCAATGTTCAACAATGATGCATTTTGCTGCAAATTTACTTTATTTTGTTTACCTCTTTTAGAAGGAAACATGTCAGACTCCTGAAACATATTATCACATGAGTTAGAAACATCAATGAAATCAGATTCCGAACTTGAATCATATCCTTGAAAGGCTTTAGATTCCTCAACACCTTCATGTTTGATTATTAACAATGCAAAGTTCTGAGTAGCATTAACAATCGTCTTCATTTGTCCCACATTTACAAGATATGCATTCATCTTATCTCTGTGTTCTCTAACAATGTACTCAATCCCATTCCCAAACAAAGGATATTTGTCCTAATGACGATGAAAAATAGCTCTCCTTTCATATAGATATGGGCTTCCCAAAACAATACCATATATATCAATTGGAATTACATCAAGCTCTACCTCATCTAGGAATTTTGCAGTGATTGCAAATATATGTATGCATTTTTTTGTCACCTGCAATTTTGCATTCTTACATACCCAACCTGAAGGATATGGTTTAGGATGAGTAATTTTTTCTAAATTCAACTTCTTGACAACATCTTTGGAGATAAGATTTTCTTGTGAACTAATATCAAATATTGTATCTATCTTGATATGTTTTGAAATAACTCTAATATGGAAAAGCTCTATTCTTGTTTTTTGATCTTGAGTTTCATTAAGACAATTTGAAGAACTAGTACTTGCAATGTCCTTACCTTTCAAACCCATGGCTTTGATCTTTGTTTCATCTCCTGAATCTCAACCTAAATCATGTTGTGTAGTTGCAGTTGTCTTCTCCTTCTCCTTGTAATTAAACTTTTTGGGTGTCATTTCTAGATGAAGTTTCTAGCAATGATCTTCATCATGTCCCTCTTTGGAACAATGTTTACATGTGATATTTTCTTTCTCAATCTTGATGGTAGAGTTTTTGTTCCCTTTTCCTTTAGACTTACCTTTTCCTTTGTCTTCAGACTCAAAGGAACTCTCACTAGTTTCTTTAGAAACATTTTTCTCTCTTTCCTCTAAATGAGTTGCCTGAACACAAACTTCATCTAGTTTTGTAGGGTTAAACATGAGAATGGTATATCTCAAATAACTATGCAATCCTCCAATGTATTTGAGCAAATTATGTTGTGAGGACAAATCTATAGATGAAATCAAAGCTCTTTTCCTAAATTCTTGAGTATAAGATTGCACATTTTTCCCTTTAGCTTGCCTAAAGTTTTACCAATCCATAATATATTTCTGCATGTATGTTAATGGATAAAACTATCTTCTTATTGCAAAAACAAAATAATTACAAGAGGATAAAAGCCTACCATGTTTCTTCATGTCCTCTTTAGTTTTGGCTTCCCACAAAATTAGTGATGCACCCTCCAATCTAAGAGAAGCAAGTTGAATCTTGGTTTAATAATCTTTGATTCTTTGTATCCAACAATACATTTCAATTTGATGAATCCAATTGTCTAATATCTCTAAATTTACCTCTCCATTGTACGTAGGTAACTCAAAATTAATGTCAAGCTTAAGCAAAGGAGTTTTATCATGACCCCTTGGGGAACGTGGAGTTGTTTCTGAAATTGTGGTAGTAGTAGAAATAGATGAGGTAGAAGATGAATATGAGGATGATGGTGATGGAGGTGAAGGTGGTGGTTTGTCACCATTCCCTCCATTCCCTTTTGGAGGCTTTTCTCCTTTTCCTCCATGATATTTTGAGCTCTCTCCATATAGTTTGGAATTCCTCTGCTCATACACAACCTTAACCATTCTAACATCTCAAATAATGCTTTTCTGAAAGTCTTCTCATCTTCAGGCATCCCTTCAGGACCCTCTTCATGTGCCATGACTTTTGAAGCTTGAGGAGTTTCAGTTATCCTTGAAACAATTTGAGATCTTGGCTCCACGAATTCTCCTCCTCTCTTAAGCTTCAACCTTGTAAGCATCAGAAAAAAAATTCCAAACAAATCAAATCTTCACCAAAACCTGTTGATGTGATACCAAAATGATCTAAATGTGTAAACATGAATATTTTTAACAATTTGCAAGTGAAAATTTATATGTGTTTTGGGTAGAGGATCATCTTACTCAACACATAAACAAGTAAATTTAAACCAAATTTTATAGCCGAAAAGAGATAATTAAGCATATCTCAAAGACATAACACAAAGCATGATAAATGAGTTCACCCCTCACTTTGGCCACATCTCCTGCTCTATATTCTAATGCAGGGCCTCTTTCATTAAAAAATTTCAAAAGTGTGTTTACATTCTTTACATTGTTTAAATAGCATAACTAAAGTCTCCAATGGATCCAACACTATCAAAAACCTCTATTTTGGTTCCTTTTACACCTCATTTGGCCAAAAAATTAGAAATTTATGCTTGTTTCTTCATATTCCCAAAAATTTGTAGCTAACCATCCTACAATTTGGCCTCAACCTAGCTCGAGCACCCAAAATGCGGAACTGATGCACTAAACATGACAAAAATCCTCCTTTACATATGAATTTGTAGGACTATTAAGTGTGACATTAAACCTAGAGTCCCAAAATTCCTAGTCACATGGCGCCTTACGACCGCTTAGGTGCTATAATTAGGGGGGTCTTTCTAGCCCCTGCCTGTGCATGCCCTTGGTTCCATGCAACATGTGTACCTGGATTGGCCCCCTAGGGGTTGGCCCCTCTAACTCCATACTATCGGTCACATTCAGCCCCATAGGGCTTGGGGTTCCCCTCCTGATCATTTTTCTACTCCCGATTATGTGCTGTGGCATGTGACTGTGTTACGGCCATGAGGGATCAGTGTGGGCCATGATAAGGCCTAGACCCTAGTCCCACACTCATAGTCCTGTGGTGCAAGGGTGAACAGGTGTTAGGACATAGCCTATCCCTCCCTCCATATATGCGCTTACGAAACCTTTAATACAACCGTTGAACAACATTTTAGTAAGTAATATGTTGGTGTGGCGGTGTTGGGCTTGGTTGATATGCATGAGGTCTTAGTTTCAAACCTTGACGATGTTGTTCAAACTCCAAAAAAAATTAATGTGCCACTTGGAGGCCACCTAATCACCTTTGGTTGGCCCACGTGGCCTTTCACCATTGGCCACAAATAAACCCAATCTTCAATAAATAATTAAAATTTGACTTTGGAGAAAATTCGAGAATTTCTATAAACCCATTTTTTTAAGTTTTTGACCAATGAGATGAGGCCATGTGGTAACCTACCACTATCCCAAAAATACCTAGACACTTGTCAATTTGTCAAAATTTAACCTGTTTAACAATTCAATCAGAACACATTTTAGGGAGCATCTAGTGTCGAATTTGAGTGAAATGAGTTGCATTGGATTTAGATCATCTAGATATATCCAATAATATAGGTTTCGATCTTTATCACACACTTTCAATTTTGAGAATTATTTTGATCCACGGGATCACTCCTCCCCATATAAATATTTTGGACCTCTAAAATATCTTTATCAATGAACAAATAGATGATGGTCCCTCACCCTTCCAGTCTCAATCCACTCAACTTTGCTTAAATTTGACATTTTGAGCTTTTCATGAAAATACATCATTTTCCCTAATTTTGAAGTTCTTGTCTTACTGTCATAGATGGCGTCTTGCTGCAATTTCCTAGAATACGTAGAAAAACAAAATGAATTTAAATGAATAAATACATTCCTGCCTCAGATTCTAATCAAAGGAAACTTAAACAATCTCAAATTATTCTCACCTTCAACATTGTCGTCATGACGATGCTTACTATGTCTAGCCTTATACTTGGCTCGACTCTTAACTAAATGTGATTGCCATTGCCATGCACCATCCTCTTTCAAAGCCAACACATTATGAAACCCACAACAAGAATTTTCGGAATCAATTTACTCTTTTTCAATTTTCTTTTTCATTTTCTCTTTGACCTATACACTCACTAACACTTGCATCTTGTTCACACCAGTGTTCAACAATGATGCATGCTGCTGCAAATTTACAGTATTTTGTTTACCTCTTTTAGAAGGAAAGATGTCAAAATTCTCAAACATCTCATCATATGAACTAGAAACATCAATGGAATCATATTTCAAACTTGAATCATATCCTTTACAGGCTTTAGATTCCTCAACACCTTCATGTTTGATAATTAACAATGCCAAGTTCTCACTAGAATTAACAATCATCTTCATGTGCCCTGCATTTAGAAGAGATGCGTTCATATTCTTGCGGCGTGCTCTAACATTGTACTCAAACCCATTGTTTAACAAATGATATTTTTTCTCATAGAGATGAAAAATATCTCTCCTATCATATAGATATGGGCTTTCAAAAACAATACCACATATATCAATTGGAATTACATCAAGCTCTACCTCATCTAGGAAGTTTGCAGTGATTACAAATCTATGTATGCATTTTTTTGTCACCTACAATTTTACATTCTCACATACCCAACCTAAAGGATATGGTTTATGATGAGAAATAGTTTCTAAATTTAACTTCTTGACAACGCCTTCTGAGATAAGACTTGCTTGTGAACCACTATGAAATAGTGTATTGATCTTTGTATGTTTTGAAATAACACTAATATGGAAAAGCTCTATTCTTGTTTTATGATCTTGAGTTTCATTGAGACAATTTGGAGAGCTAGTACTTGCAATGTCCTTACCTTTCAAATCCATGGCTATGATATTTGTGTCATTGCCTGAATTTGAACATAAATCATGTTGTGTAGTTGCAGTTGTCTTCTCCTTATCCTTGTTCTTAAAATTTTTGGGTCTCATTTCTAGATGAAGTTACCAACAATGATCTTCATCATGGCCCTCTTTGGAAAAATGTTTGCATGTGATATTTTCTTTCTCCATCTTGATGGTAGCATTCTTCCCTTTTCCTTTGAACTTACCTTTTCCTTTGTCTCAAGACTCAATATAACTCTCACTAGTTTTTTCAGAAACATTTTCCCTCTTGCCTCTAAATGAATTGCTTGAACAGAAAATTCATCTAGTTTTGTAGAGTTAAACATGAGAATGGTATGTCTCAAATAACTATGCAATCCTCCAATTTATTTGTGAAAATTATCTTGTGATGAAAAATCTATACCCAAAATCAAACTCTTTGAGTATTAGAATTTTACATTTTCCCCTTTAGCTTGCCTAAAGTTCCACCAATCCATAATATATTTCAGCATGTATGCTAATTGATAAAACTAACTTCTTATTGCAACAACAAAATCATTCCAAGAGGGTAAAACATTACCATGTTTCTTCATGTCCTCTTTAGTTTTGGCTTCCCACCAAATTAGTGTTGCACCTTCCAATATAAGAGAACCAAGTTGAATCTTGGTTTCATCATCTTTGATTCTTTATATCCTGCAATACACTTCAATTTGGCAAATATAGTTATCTAATCTCTCTACATTTACCTCTCCATTATGCATAGGAAATTCAAACTTAATGTCAAGGTAAAGCAAAGGAGTTTTACCATGACCCCTTGGGGAACTTGGAGGTGTTTTTGAAAGGGTAGTAGTAGTAGTAGAAGAAAATGAGGTTGAAAATAAAGATAAGAATGATAATGATGGAGGTGAAGGTGGTGGCTTGTGACCATTCCCTCCATTCCCTTTTAGAGGTTTGTCTCCTTTTCCTCCATGAGATTTTGAGATCTAACCATACAGTTTGGAATTCCTCTCGTCATATAGAACCTTAAGCATCTTTGGCATCTCAAAGAAAGCTTTTCTGAAAGTCTTCGCATCTTCATACATCCCTTCAGGACCCACTTCATGTTCCGTGATTGTTGAAGCTTGAGTGTTTGTTCTGCTTGAAACAATTTGAGATCTTGGCTCCACAAATTCTCCTTCTCCACTCTTGAGCTTCAACCTTGTAATCAGAAGAAAAACAATTTGAAAACAAATAAAATCTTCACAAAAACCTATTGCTTTGATACCAAAATGATCCAAATGTGTAAATTGAATATTTTTAACAATTTGCAAGTGAAAATTTATATGTGGTTTGGGTAGAGGATCAGCTTACTAAACACATAAACAAGTAAATTAAAACCAAATTTTACAGCCAAATGGAGAGAATTAAGCATATCTCAAACATATAACAAAAAGCATGATAAAGGAGTTCACCCCTCTCTTGGACTACATCTCGTGGTCCAGCTTCCAATACAGGGCCTCTTTCATTAAAACCACTTAAAAGTGTGTTTACATGTTTTAAACTACTTAAATAGCATAAATGATGTATCCAATGGATCCAACACTCTCAAAAACCCTAATTTAGTTCTTTCTGCACCTCATTTGATCAAAACTCATAATGTTATGCTTGTTTCTTCATTTTCCAAAATTATGTAGCTAACTATCCTATAATTCAGCCTCAACCTCGCTCAAGCACCCCAAACGCAGAACTAGTGCACTAAATCTAGCACAATTCCCACTCGGTGGGTGAATTTGTAGGACAGTTAAGGGCATCATTAAACCCCTAGTCCCGAAATTCCTATTCACATGGCGCCATGCGACTACATAGGATGTCAAAATCATGGGACTTTTTCTAGCCCCTTTCTGTGCGTGCCCTTGGTTCCATGCAACACATGTCTCCTTGGTTTGACACCTTAAGGGATGACCCCTCTAACTCCATGGTGTTGGTCACATGTCACCTGATAGGGCTTGGGGCTAGCCTCTTGTGGCTGGACCCCGATCTCTTTTTCCGCTCTCAGTTATGCATTGTCGCATGTGACTATGTTATGGCCACGAGGTCTAGGTGTGGGGCGAGCTACGACCTAGCCCTTTGTCCCCCTCTTGCGGTCCTGTGGAGGAGGGGTGGCTAGGGGCGAGGGCTTAGCCCAGCCCCATCTCCATATATGCACTTACCAAACCGTTAATACAACCATTCAATAATGTTTTAATAAGTAATATGTTGTCAAGGTGGTGATGGCCTTGGTTGATATGTGTGAGGTCTCGGTTTCAAACCCATGGGTCTTGTTGAGCCTCCAACAAATTTTAATGTGCCACTTGGAGGTCACATGGCCACCTCTGGTTTCCCATATCCATATATGCGCTTACCAAACCTTTAATACAACCATTCATTCATGTTTTAATAAGTAATATGTTGTTACGGTGGTGATGGCCTTGGTTGATATGTGTGATGTCTCGGTTTAGAATCCCACGGGTGTTGTTTAGCCTCCAACAAATTTTAATGTGCCACTTGGAGGTCACATGGCCACCTCTAGTTTGCCAATGTGGCCTTCCACCGATGGCCACAAAAAAACCCAATCATCAACAAATAATTAAAATTTTATTACCTTGGAGCAAATTGGAGATTTTTTGCAAACCCATTTTTTTTAACTTTCGACTAATTAGATGAGGCATTTGGTAGCCTGCCACTGGCCCAAAAATACCTAGTCACCTGTCCATTTTCCAACATTTTACATGTTTGATAATTAGATCAGAACATGTTTTTGGGACCATCCGATGTTGGATTTGAGTGAAACAATTTGTGCTAGATCTAGATCACTGAGATCTATCTAATCATAGAGGTTTTGAGCTTTATCACACACTTTAAATCTTGAACATTATTTTGATCCATTGGTTCAACTAATCACCTCAATATGGGTGGATTTACTAGAAGGAACCTTCTGAAAGGCCTGCAACCTACAATTTTTTATCACATCTGGCATTGGAACTAGATGATGACACCAATGAAGATCTTCACAGTGGATGTAAAATATCTCAAGCCAACGATTCACATTAGAATAGGTTGAGTTAGGGTAATCATCCCCTTCCCACTTTGTCATTTGATTCATCCCCTTCTTGGCTTCAGGCTCTTCAACTAGGTTTTTGCAAGTGGTCTCCAAGAGGTTTTGTCAATGATATTGGCTACAAAGATAAACCTTTGTTGTTCTATTATGTTTGCAAGCCGAGCAAGAGTGCTTAAAATGTAAAATAGGTTTTTACATTCAAGAAATTATGGATTCTATGCTCTTCACTTAATTTACTTTCTTTTCCACACATTTTTATTCTTTGTTACCTTCAATAGAGTCTAGTGAATATGTAAGGGTTTCGTTCAAGAGTCTTGACCTTTTGGGAGCATGTATACCTTCTGTCATCCGATAATGAACCAAGGTAGTCTGAACTTCTCTTTTAGTTTTTTTTTTTTTAATACTGCTGCAAAAGTTTATTTGAATCTCTAGTTAACATTTTCGCTGGTCCTCGCAGGTTATGACGATGACAACAAGGAAGGTTATTATTATTTTTCTTGGGTGCTTAATAAAAGTGGTTGTGAGGGTTTTAGCACTAGATTCCCATAGGTGAATTAATCAACTCGTTAAGCACAACTCGCACAAAATTAACATCCTAGAATTTTAACCCTATAAGAAATATATTGACCCCTTTTCAGGTTGCATGTAGGTGAGAAGTTCTTATGGCCAAGAGGAAAAAAAAGGTCAAGCAACAGTCGGGCTTAATCCTACCTGGCATATCTAGGTGCCATAAGATATATTTATTGTTCCTTCCTATGAACTAGCCCTGAACAACATTGCAGTTATAAGTAGAGGTGTAGACTTGTTTCCCTCCCTTCTTGGGAGGAATAGGTTCCTAGGTAGTCAGATAGTCGTATTTTGATTATCTCTCCTCTCGTTTGTAATTTGGGCTTCAAATTAGAACTTTCAGATGTATTACATATGTCCAAACAGCCATGTCTCAAGATAAATCCTGGAAGCTAATTGCATTCTCTGTTTATCGCATTGTAAAACATTATGTTCCAAGGAATTTTTGGTATAATGTGTCCTCTATCAATTTATGTTATGGCGCAAGAGTACTGGGTAGTTTATTAGTTTATTCCTTCTTGAACTAATTTGTTTCATTGAGGGTGTATGTGTATATATATTTTTGTACCTGATAGTTCACAATACTGTTAATTTCATTCATGTAATATCCCATTTCTGATTCGTTGTAGCACAATAAGGTTACTGAATTGGACCAAACCTAGTTGTTGGTTCCCTTCGGCATCCTGGGGCTAAACCTATTATGTACCTATGTAGACAGTCCATTTTTCCATCTCTTATCGACTCACAATAGAAACTCATGAAGGTAATTCTTGAATTAACATTTTAACATAGACACAATTGGAACAATTTCTCTTTTTTTTTTCTTTTGCAAGCATTACTAGATTGTTGGTACTCTTTATTTTTTCTAATTTACGAGGTTCACCCACATAACCATTACTTGATATTGTTTCTTTCAATGGTCTTAATTCCCTTCACACAGAAGTTACCAACGTGAGGGGTTTCACTACCCTAACAGGTACTTGGACTCAACCCACTGCATGTGGCTTCTGGTTTCATACGGAATTATATTCCGCAGTAGAGCTTTCAATCACTTGTTCTTACTGTAAGACTCGATTTTTATTCCTACACTTACCCTTTCAGGTACATATCCTTGTTAGGTTGCTTGGCTACCTCACCTAACTGAACGTATCCCCACCTAGGTTTTACTGTTTACAACTTTACTAACTAAACAATTACATCATTCATCAAAATTTACATTGTTTTCTTTATCATCGCATATCTTATGCATATTACCAGATTCCTATGTTATCCAATTTGGATTTAATTCAGTTTCTTTACATTGTATATTTCAGCTACGACCTAGAAGCCTCTCAGTAAATACAAAACTAAAACCAAATTCATTCACTAAAAATTACTTACTGCATACAACTTTTAGCAGTTCAGCTTTAACCAAGAAAAGTATTTTCTTCCTTAACAGAATAAAATGAGAAAAAGAAACAAAGGATATCTCCCAGTATGAAACAATTATCTAAGGAGAAGTTTATCTAAGAATTTAGCAAGGCAAAGTCCGTTCCACCCAACCTTGATAAGGGCAGTTATATCCACTTCTCCCCCTGAGCTGCCACTCCAGAATAGTAGATAACAATAGCTAATTTTAGAGTCATATGTTAGCCATCAAGACACCTCAGTCTAGCCTAACACTTGTAAATATCGATCTATACAGGAGTTCTCCACCTGCTCTAGTCTAGCTCAGGATTCACTCCTTAGCAGTGTCCTGCACAGATTCACAGACTTGTCTCTCTCTGTTTCATCAGGATCCAAAATTAAGAACCCCTTCTTCCAACTAATATCCACTTTTATGTCCAGGGAATGAGAGGGGTAACTGTTTTTAACTATATGGGGGCTGGAAATCCATTTTTGGTTTTCCCTCTTGAATTCCAAGATTCTCATAAAAATCATATCAATACATTTTAAAAATATTTAATAAACAAAAAAAAGGTTTCACTAGGCTTCCCACACACCCCAGTTACCAAGTATTAAGTAATAAAGTAAATGACATTAACTCAAATATAACCCTGGGATTTTACAACTTTGAAGGAAGTAAATAACAAATTTACCATCAATTACTTTCCAACATAATTTGACCAAGTGTTTGCATAAAAAGTAGATAATCTTACATTTACATTTTTAATCTTACTTTTTTTTCAAAGTAAAATAGCTTTGTATTACACATGCGTTACAAAAATTGAAATTGTATACATTCAATATTCTATACATTCAAATAGAACAGAACTCCTTTTACTCCTAGTGACCTATTTATAACATAGTCTGATATCCTAATAGTGGTTAAGCTTGACTTGTTTATCCCTTAACTAGAGGTATGATATGAAATCTAAAGTCTTATTCATCAATATAACATGGATATCCCAATTTCCATAAATAATGAGGGTTGGTGTGGCATTATTTTAAATGATGGTGGTTAAAACAAGAAGTTCAAATTCTAGGTGGCATAAATTTTGCAGATGCACTTTGATTGAGGTGATTTTTGCACAGTTGGAAAGGTATTTATCTATAGAATAGTAATAAGCAGTATGATGCTTAAGAAACAAGTTTTTACTCCCAGACAATTTAGCTTGATGCCTCAAAATGATTTCAAAGGGTTTTACACCCTAATTCACCAAACTATGACCCACTCGTAAAAAAGGTCTTGTTAAGTGATTGGTCTGCTTTTTTGACTATGAAAACATCAAAATGGATGAAAAATATATAATTATTTATTTTGGATCAATATTTTTGGCATAATGTTTCCATCTACTATTCAACATGTTGCTGACAGGTCATAACAATACACTATAAGGGAGGATATATAACCACCTTCGTTGTCAAGCAATGTAGAGAGCACTTAACCTACCGATACCCTCTTTTATAGCCCTCTTCCATGGAATATTTTGATGTATCTTAGTGGTCATTTTTGAACCAAAACTACTTCAACTGCATTATTTCTACCTATCAACCAAATCAATAACCAAAATGGTGTGATACCTATTGGTTTTTCTCATATTCTATCTATACCGAAAATGGGGGCTTCTGTCAATCACATTTACATCAAAATTTTGTTAGAACTCACTCCCTTAGTAGACCCATCTACTCACATAGTAAAATCACCCACTTTAAATTTCTTATTGGTGTCACCACTACCATTAAGGTTCCAACATGTTTCTACACCTTTGCAAATCCTCATTGGGCTAAATACCCCACTTTTAAATTTCTATCTAATTCTCTAGAAGACATAAATCTTGCAAAATAACAAGCCAAATATTGTTGCAACAACTTTAATAATCCTAAATTGGATTTATAAATTGTCATCAAACACATACGCTCCACATAAAGTTATTTTTCTTCCTTGATAAAGTATAGATCAAAATCCTGATACCACATGTCCTTGTTATCCCCTTGTAATTTCCCTAGGCTGAGGTGAGAAACCTAGAGGTAACGGCGAAACCACTTGTAAAGATGGGATCTAGCCCTTCCATGTTTAGAGATGGATCTCTCTTTCAGATTTAGATTTTGTGTTTTAAGATATTAGGCTAGTTAGGAAAGTTTGAGGTGGGTTTTTCAAAGGTTTGGTTGAAAGATGTAGTGAAATTCAATTGGGCATGGAGTCATAAAACTTTAGGTAGTCAATCAGAAAATGATAGAGCATTTGTAACAGGGTAGAATAGGCAAACTTTTGGATCTTATAGAGTGTCCGTGGAGTGAATTGGATGAATATGATTTAAGTTCAAGTAAATATAGAGCATATTGTGATGAATTATATACTTAACATCAAAATGAAAAGATTGATTTTGTTTACAAGCCAAAGCATAGTACACTTAAGCAAATTTGGCCCTTAATCTTCTTGCAACAATAAAGAGGAAAAAACACATGGAAAATTAAGAAAAGAAACAATTTCACATAAGATAGTACATCACCAATTTCTTGACACAGGAATCCTAGAAAAAAATTCTCTTTATTTCTATAAATGGATCACTTTCAATATAATGCACAACTTACATCAAAATACAACTCCTTTCTTCATACAAGTTCCAACCCTTATTATGTGTTTTTACAACATATTTATAGAATTTTTGCTAAACTAATTTTGGATTCCAAAATAGGAATTCATTACAAAATGATATTCTAACAGAATTACATATTTTTCGAAAACAAAACTAGAAAATAGAAGCTTTGTACAAATTGTTGTTTGTTGAAAAATTCAAAGAAATATGTTGTTCATTGTGCCCTTTTTCCATCTCCTCATTTCTGTTTTTGTGCCAAAATTGTAGGTCTTATATTTATGCTTGCTTGGCCAACTCCAATAATTGGTCCCACCTTTCTTCACTTGGGATTGAAAATTCACTGTGTTTCTAAAACTTTCATCTACCTCAATGTAGGTTTGAAAAGTTGGCCTATTCAAAACTAAATGATGAATTTCATGTTGTATGTTAAAATCAAACTACATGCCTTCTAGAAAAGCTTCTCCACTGATAGCTTCCTTTTCGTTTGCAAACTTTGACACATTTGCAATGATATTGCACAATTTGTCCTGATAATTCTCCTATGGAATCATTTTTCCATTAGAGTTTCTCAGATCTGGAAGTCCTTTATCCTACAATAAAGAAAACTTTATGTTGCATCCTTTAACCTCTAGCTCCAGTTCATTGCACTTGTTCTCCAATTGCACCATCAAATTCTTTTTAGTAAAAACTTTTTTGAATTTTATCACTGCCTCTGTTTTGTCCTATATGTTGAGCTCTTCAAGTTATTTGGTCTTAGAGTTCAACACCATGATAATCTTTTATGCTTCTTCTGGCCTATGCTTAATATCTACTTTAGTTTTCTCTGGTGTTGTTTTGACTTTCTCCACCAACTCTTCTTGTTCAAAAATGATTTGGATAGAAGGCCACAAGTCTGCAACATTGGCATTGATGTTGTGCCAAATGTTGTGTTTTTCCTATGCCAACATTTGAATGATGATGGACTGGTTTTTATACTTCTGAATTTGCTGCATAAGTTTGAAGTTATTTTATACTTCTGCCAAATATGTATTGTCTACCTCTATCTTGTTATCCTCCACCTTGGTGAGGGTTGCTGACAATGTCTCCACCTCTTTGTTTGTCAATGGAAATTCCACCAAAGATTGAGTTAGATTTTCTGAGGAATCTGAAACTGATACATGTGTTGAAAGTTGGGTTATAGTCCCTAGTGTTGATGTTCTTGTTGAAGTTTGTGTTGCTTCCCATTTCTATTTTTCTTTTAGTAGTGCTTCCATTTCTTGTTCCATTTTTTGTATTTGTGCATTCTATTCCACTACTAATGTAAACATCTTATCTTTCTCCATTTCCAAACTAGTGACTTCTTTAGTGTGAGGATGTTCTGTAGTCGGGATTTTGAGTTGTTTTCTAAGAGCCTAAATGCCTACATTCTTTCTTCCTATCAAATCCTCTATTTCATTGATATCACTAGGATCATATCGTAGTTTAATAACTAATTCTTCCAATGTTTTTATTCTGGTGTCTTTCACCACAGAGGACATCCTTTCAATCTTAAGATGTGAGTGCATGTTGTTGAATGAAACCTGCAATTTAGAGGCATCCATGGTAGATATGGTGAAAGTTGAATAATTCATCTCACTTGCCTTCTTATGCAAATTGATCTGATCGATTGCATGAAATTGTTTAGTATCCATTGAACAGAAGGATGCTTTGTAATCTTCAACACCTCTGGGGGCTATCACTTTACGTTCCAAAAGGGCCATTTGAAACTTCCCCTTCTTCGAATCAAAAACATACAATAACCTGTGTTGAGTGGTGGAATTTTGTTTCTAGAATTCTAAGTATGTTGAAGCTTTGAGAACTTCATTCTTTAATTTGATCTCTCTGTACCTTGTGAAAATACTTGGTTATGGTAAAGCTTGAGAAGTAGAAGAGATAGGAGACTCAGCTATCTGTTCTACACAAGGGAGAGACGTGGTAGGAGATCCTGTTAAAACCAAAGTAGTCTCCTCCTTTGCATCCATTTCTTCTAAAGATTCTTCCTGAATTGTGATCACTTGAGTACTAGCTCTACTATTAGTTTTAGTTGTGGTCAGTGGATCCTTCTTCCTTCTCTTGAAAACCAGAAAATCTGTAGTTGTGTTTATGAGTTAGTGGGAGACATGATTTCCCTTGGCCTTTTAGTTTCTTTGTCTTTAGAGTTAGAATTCTGTAATGAAGAATGACTAGCTAATTTCTCTTCTGCTTCCTGCAATGTGTTTTCTGTCCATTCTTCTTGGTTAGCATATTGTTCTATCTCTCGCCTTGGTGTATGAGGATGTGGAGTGTGTTTCTGCTCAACCCTCATCTTAGATATCACTCCCAAGGGGTCATATGATCTGAAATCGAGCAGATTAGTAATGTTGTGTTAATTCCCCATTTAGAATAAAACCCAAGATGCTTATCATTTTTTTTATCAAGTGCTTAATGATTCAATACATTTTCTTAATTAGTCGATTCCCATGAGAGTTTCTTATGTAAATGTTATAAAAAAAATTAACATAAAGCTATATGTTAAACAATAGGAAAATAACAACAAAGAACATCAAAATACAACACATAGAAAGCACATGATAAAGGAGTTCACCCCTCCTCGAGCTTGTAATGGCTTGGGCCTCTCTATTGTGCTCAAATTACAAAAAAAGTGTGTTTACAATGCTCCAATGCCTCTGAAACCTGTCTCAATGAATTTAGAATACTAAAACATGGCTATCAGGCCTCTTTTTGCATCCAATTTGGATAAAAACTAAAGAAGTTATGACTTCTCCCAATTATTCCACTATTGTTCCACAAGTTGCTCTAAAACTCACAAAAAAACCCATTGTTTGCTCCAAAATCTGATAACGGAACAAGCAATTCGTTGCACGGCAAGCTATATCATGTTGGATGTATCACAAATCACAATTGACAAGTGCTGCATGCTCTTACTGTCTTGTTAACATGGTAGAACACTGTGATGCAATATCGGGGAACCCGACAAGAACTTAAACTATAACATATGAATTATCGCATCAGGGAATGCAATCACAAATCACAATCAACACTTTCCATTAGGAAATACCAAAACCCATACCATTGTGATATCAACGGACCCACCGAGCTATGTATGTATCTATATATATATATATATATATATTATATTATATATATATATATATTTATATATATAATATTATAATATAATTATATATATATATATATCGGTAGGTATCGGGTGTGATATGTGATTGCGATATATCACATCGCAGCCTTCACTATGCCGAGGGTCGATTCTTAACATTATGTGATATGCGATTGCAATCACATTGCATCACAACCTACTCTACACTGGGTGCCCATTCTTTAACCCGAACCACTTACTGCTACGATATGTGATATGCGAAGGCCAATGAAGAGCTACCACTTGGTGCCTCCTCATTCGCTAAAGACCTTGTCACATCATCTGAATCATGCCATGTAGACACGTCAAACTTAAACTTTTACTTGATTTAACTTTTGCATATGAATTTGGATTTGAGTGTTGTTCACATTGTTGGATTCAGAATGACAATCTTTTCAATCTGAAGTTGAGTTTGATAAGATTTTGACACTTTGGTTTTTTAGCATAATTTTGAGCACCTGATCACTCCTCCCCACTGGAAGCCTTTTGGACCCCAAAATATTTATATTTAGTTATTGAACATATGAGGGTATTATTCTGTCACCTTCTCCACTTCAATCCATTTGGCCTTTGATGGATTTTTTCCTTTGAGACCTACCCAAAGATAATCACTACTTCCCCTTTTTGTTGTCCTCGTCCTTCTATCAAGTATAGTGTCCTGCTGAAGCACATAAAGGAATTCTAGAGAAAAGTCTTCAATAGATGGAATTTGAACATTATCTCCTTGATCTTCAATCAAAGGAGGCTCATACAATCTCAAATTTTCAACATTAACAAGGGAATAGATTTCCATGTATGAAGGTAAATCAAGCTTGAAAGCATTATTACCAATCATTTCCAAAATTTTAAATGGACCATAATGGATTGGTTTCATATTTTTACCTTCACCTTGAAGCCTTTCCTTGCTAATGTGAAGCCAAATTTCATCACCTACTTGAAACTGATGATCTAAATGATGCTTATCATTTCTTACCTTATACTTACCTTGACTCTTTTCTAGTTGTCCTTGAACTGTTTGATGGATCAACTGAATTTGCTCAATGAATTTCTTTGCATTGTTTATGTTACTATGTCCATCTACAACTAAATATTTCTCAAAGATGAAATCCAAAGGCAATTTAGGCAAATAGCCAAGACATGCATCAAAAGGAAAAGTTAGAGTAGAAGAGTGTTTTGCTCGGTTGTAAGCATGCTGAATATAATGAAACTGTTCATCCCATAACTTAGGGTGTTTACTGCAATATCCTCTTAGAAAATGAATAAATGTCATGTTAACCACTTCAATTTGACCATCTATTTGCCGATGGTAGGATGTACTTTTGTTCAATTTGGTGTCCATCAAGTTCCATAAACTTGACCAAAAATTCTCAAAAAGCCAAGAATCATGATCACTTACAATAGAAGTAGGCAATCCCAAATGAACACATACATTTTGAAAGAAAAGTTCAGCTATTTGTCGAGTTGCATTTTTCTTTTACAAGGAATACTTATCCACAAGTACATAAAAATAATCATCACCTTTCCTTGATAAAGGAATACCTCCTATAAAACCCATAGAAACACTATCCCATGGACGTGGAGGTACTGGAAGTGGTGTGTACAATCCTAGTTTCCAATTACTAGGTTTACTGACTAAACACAATGAGCAACCTCTAACAAAATGTGACACACTTTCGAGCATACGAGGGCAGTAAAAATACCTCTGAATATTTTCCACTATTTTACTTACACCGAAATGTCCAGAAATAAGAGAAGTGTGCACTTCCCTTGTGACATTTACTCTTTCTCACTATGGAACACAAAGTTTTCCCAAATGATACAATAGATTATCATGCACATGGTAGTCTGATTTCTCAACTTTGTGGCCTTGACTCAAGTTTAAATATACCTCTTGAAAGTCAACATCATCTCAATATTTCTCAACATAACATTCAGCAAAAACATAATGATTCTTGAGTAAAATGGTTGCATCAATAATCAGTCTAGAAAGCATATCAACAACTCTGTTATAAATACCTTTCTTGTACCTGATTACCAAGTGGAATTGCTATAAAAATACCATCCAACGAAAGTGCCTTGATTGCTGCAATTTTGTTTGATATTGAAGATATTGCAAAGGTTGATGATTGGTGTGAATAATGGTTTCTTTTCCCATCAACTAATGCTTCGATTTGTTCACACTTTTCACCAATGCATAAATCTCTTTATCATACTTAGGATAATTAATAACAACACCATTAAAAATCTCATAATGAAATGAAATGGGCTTACCATGTTGTAAAAGAACTACACCCAAGGCATAGTCACTTGCATCTATTTGTATCTCAAATGGTTGTTTCTAATCCGGCAATGCTAAAACTAGGGTTGAAGTGATATTTTGTTTCAAAGCATTGAATGCTTTTTTTTGTTTTCCTCCCCACTGGAAGACAACCTTCGCCTGGTCAATGCATGTAGTGGAGTTGCTATGGAAGAGAAGTTAGCAATAAACTTCCTCCAATACTGAGTTGCTCCCAGAAAACTCCTTACTTTTGTGACTGATATGGCTATTGGCCAATTCACAATGACTGAAACTTTAAAGGAGTCAATCTTTAGCTCACCTCCTCCAACTATATGGCCCAAATACACTAAGGAAGTTTTCCCAAATTTACATTTAGACATCTTCAAAAATTATTGTTCTTTTCTCATGATATCCAAAACTTTATTCACATGCTTGACATTCTCTTCTTGTGATTTTCTGAATATCAAAATATCATCTAAATAGAGAATTAAAAACTCATCAAGAAAGGATCTTAAAACATCATTGATAACTCTCATGAATGTAGTTGGAGCATTGCAAAGACTGAAATGTATAACCAGCCACTCAAACAATCTTTGTTTGGTTTTAAAAGCAGTCTTCCAAATATCCTCCTCAGTTATTCTAACTTGATGATATCCACTTCTCAAGTCTAATTTAGTGAAATATTTTGCATTCTTCAACTGGTCTAGCAAATAATCTATTCTAGGAAGTGGGTATTGATTATTTATGGTAATTTTATTCAAAGCTCAATAATCTACACACATGCGTGAGGTTCCATCTTTCTTGGGTACCAAAACAATTGGTGAACCACATGGCGAAGTAGAGAGACAAATTACACATTTATCTAACAATTCTTGAACTGGTTTCTTAATCTCTAAACTTTCTAGAATTAACATTTGATACATACAGATATTTGGGAGTGGACAGACTTGTTGTAGTTGAATTTCGTGTTGAATTCCTGCTTTTGGTGGAAATCCCCTTGGTTCTTGAAACATGTCTCCATATTGATTGACCACATCAACCAATTTAGCTTTCATCTTCATGTCACAGCCTGCAAAGGATTCATGCTCTATGTCATTCTTCTACTTGATCATAAGGAGCATGAGATTCTTGTTTGTATTGACCAGTCACTTCAATTTCCATGTGCTTGCCAAAGGCATATTAAGCTTTCTACAATGGGCTCTCACAATATACTCCACCCCATATTTGAAAAAATGATATTTGTTCTCAAATCTATGGAAAACAACTTTCCTATCATACAAATACGGGCTTCCCAACACAATCCTAGAAATATCCAATGGCACAACATCTAATTCAACTTCATCAACGAAATTCGCAGTGATTGCAAACCTGAAAATGTATTTCCATCTAACCTGCAAATTGGCATCCTTGGTTATCCAACCCAATGGATACAATTTATGATGAGGCACAACTTCCATATTCAACTTCTTGACCAAGTCTGTAGAGATTAAATTTGCCTGGGATCCACTGTCAAACGACATATCAATTTTGGTGTGTTTGGAAATAACTCGGATATGGAACAACTCTATTTTGTTTTCCTCATTTGAAACGTTATTTGAGTTATTTTTTGCACTGGTTCTTGCCACGACTTTCCCTTTAGTGACTGGGGCTACAATCTTCATTTCATCACCTCACTTAGAACCCAAGTCTTGTTGTGCATCAAAATTTGTCCTTTGTTTCCCTTTATTGTTATATTTCTTCAGTCTTAATTGATGATGAAGCTTTCAACAATGCGCTTCATCATGACCCTCTTTGGAACGATACTTGAACATGTGTTTCTCCCCTTCTTTCTTAACAAAATCATTTTTATCCTCCTTTCCTTTAAATTTCTTCCCTTTTTCACCACTCTTAAATGGATTATTCTTACCTTCTTGCTGTACATTTTTCCCCCTTGCTTCAAGGTGTGTAGGTTGAACACAGACCTCATCAAGATTCATGGGACTAAACATAAGAATGGTATGTCGAAGATAGATATGCAACCCTCCTATCTATTTCAGCAAAGTATCTTATGACTATATGTCTAATCCCAGCATAAGAGCTCTTCTCCTAATCTCTTGAGTATACTCTTGCACATTTTGACCTTTTAATTGTTTGAAAATTTTCCAATTCATGATAGATTTTTTCATATGGGTTAAATGGTAGAATTCTCCTTTTATAGTGGCAATGAAATCAGACCAAGTAAGAGAGATCTTACCATGTTTTTTGATCTCATCTTGAGTCCTTGCTTCCCACCAAATGAGAGTTGCACCCTCCATTCTCAATGAAGCCAACTAAATTTGTATATCATCCTCTTGAAGGTTTTGAATTCTACAATACACCTCCAGCTGATGAATCCAACTATCCAACCTCTATGCATTCACTTCAACATTGTACATAGGAAACTCGAATTTAACATCAAGCTTTAGGAAAGGTGATTTACCAATCCCTTTCGAAGAATGATGATGAGTATGAGTAGTGGTGGTATTAGTGGAAGAGTGGGAATATTCTTTCGAAGAAGAAGATGGTGGAGATGGTGGAGGCTTGTCTCCATTCCCTTTACCTCCTTTTACATTACCTCCTCTAAAGAGCCTTCTACTTCGTGAGGTTTGGAAATTTCAATTTGTCGTTCCTCTCTTCATTGAGGACCTTCACCATCTCTGACATATCAAAGAAAGACTTTCTGAAGGTCTCTTCATCTTCTATCATGATAGGTTCTCCTTCATGAGACATGGTCTCTAAAGACTCAACTATAACTTCTGCAACTTGAGGATGTACTGGTGTAGAATACTTTGGCAACCTTTCTCTTCTTCCACTTGACCCAATTTCAGGGCTTTCACATCTTTTGAGATTTAACCTTGTAAGCATGACATAAACTTGCAAACAATTAAATCTTCCACAAAGAAACTCTAATAAGAAAAAACTAGGGCTCTGATACCAACTTGATCTAAAATTGAGTAGATTAGTAATGCTGTGTTAATTCCCCATTCAGAATAAAACCCAAGATGCTTATCATTTTCTTATCAAGTTCTTAAGAATTCAATACCTCTTCTTAATTAACTCATTCCCATGAGAGTTTCTTATGTAAATGTTATAAACAATTTAACATAAAACTATATGTTGAACAATAGCAAAATAACACCAAGGAACATCAAAATACAACACACAACAAGCACATGATAAAGGAGTTCGCCTCGCCTGGGCTATGTCTCCTTAGTGTAGCTTCCAATGGCTTGAGACTCTCTATTATGCTCAAATTACAACAAAAGTGTGTTGACAATGCTTCAATTCCTCTAAAACCTATCTCAATGAGTTTAGAATATTCAAAAATGACTATCTAGACTCTTTTTGCATACAATTTGGATAAGAACTGAAGAAGTTTTGACTTCTCCCAGTTCTTCCACTATTTGTTCCACAAATTACTCCAAAACCGACCAAAAGCCCCATTTCTACTCCAAAATCTAGTAACACAGCGAGAAATTCACTACACAATGGCCTATATCTTGTCAGCCGTATCGGAAATCATAATCAGCAAGTGTTTCTCACTCTTATGGTCTCGTTAACACATAAAAATGTTGCAATTGTGATATCGCAGACCCATCAGGGATATTTGACTATAACATATAAAATCCCACATCTGGAAGCCATCGTTCATCACAATCGATGAAGTTCAGTGATCGAATGTCTTGTTAATGCGGTGGAACATTGCCATGCAATATCGACGAACCCGACGAGAACTTAAACCGTGACATATAAAATCCTGCATCTAGGGTCTTTCGCTCATCGCAATCATAAATCAGTGCTAGAACATAATCGACGATATGACAGAGACATTGAGATATTAAACTGCAACATATGCTTTATCTCATTCGGGAACCCAGTAACAAATTGCAATTAGTGCTTTTCATCACCAAATACCAAAACCCATACCACTGCGATATCAGGCAACCTTCCAGACTATGAAATAGTGTATAACATGTCGCGTCTGGGGACAAATCGCAATTGGCATTATCTGTAGTGACACACACACACACACACACACACACACACACACATATCGGTGGGTACAAGGTGCAATATTCGATTGTGATATATCGCATCACAACCCTGACTATGCCGGGAGCTGACTCTTAACATTATGCGATATATGATTGTGATCGCATCACATAACAACCTGCTTTGCGCCAGGGACTGATTCTTTAACCATAACCACTTACTGCTATGATATGTGATATGTGAGGGCCAATGGTGGGCTGCCACTTGCTGCCTCCTCATTTGTTGAAGACCTTGCCACATCATCCCAAACTTGCCATGTAGACAAGTCAAACTTGAACTTTGACTTGCTCTAACTTCTGCATATGAGCTCGGATTTGAGTGCCATTCACACCTTTGGATTCAGAATGTCGATCTCTTCAATCTGAAGCTGGGTTTGATAAGATTTTGGCACTTTGGTTTTTGAGCATAATTGTGAGCATCTGATCATCACTGAACCATGTAAAATTTGGTTTCAACTTCATTTTCTTCAGAACTACATCCACCTCCTTTGCAATTGCTTTGCTATTTACAATGGAAGGGCCTTCTTGTGCTTTTAACTTGAACTGTGATTTATTCTTGTTTGGCACAAAATGTAGTTCATCCATATTTAGCATCTATCTAGCATACTCTAAAGCCAATATCCTTACTGGCACAAAAATTGGTAGTCTATAAGAAGGGAGCTCACATCCATAAATTACGATCATTGTATAATTATGGTATAAATACCAGTCTCCAACCTTTGACTATTATTAGAGGTGTAAGACCTTCTTGATTTTTGTATATATCCTCGGTATAATATCACTGCATAATAAACACAAAGAGGTGTGAAGGAATTGGTCCAAAAAATTTGTATAAGTGTACTCCTCTAAATTCCTTCTGACTAGTGAAGTCCAATGAATAACTGACAAAGGGTTACCCCGCTCGTCCATCTTGTTCAGTTGAAACTTAACTCTATCTGCCTAGTACTATAACATAAGATATACTAACATCGATTAATATTTAAACACACCTTCAGATTTGAATTTCATAAATTGATCATGGATGGCATCGTTCAAAAATTGATAGTTTTTAGAAATATTTTCGTAAAATTCACATTAGAAAATATTTTTCGACATGTTTCAAACCAACGAATGTGGTTCTTATTAAATAAAACTGAAGGCTCCTACCTAATAGTAAATACTGATAAGAATCCCAAAACTACTTCATCAACCCACTAGTCTATATAATACACAAGTAAGAGAGTCACCATGGAAATTACTTGCTTTGACATTTCTAGGAAAATGGAAACATGGTATGGGGGATTTGTTTTGGGTAATTCAACAATTTTAGGGAGAAAACATTCAAATATATGGGATTGCTTGGGGAAAGTCAAATTTTTAAAATAATTCCATTAATGAATCAGTATAAAATGGATGGAGGGGGGCTTGGGGATTTATTTTCAAAGCTTGGAAAATACTCTCAAGAGAAATGGAAAAGATAATTTCATCATTTTGTGTAATCACTGCTTTCTTGCAAGGAGGGAATCTAAGGGGACACCAAGTGGAAAACTCAGGGAAGAAATGGGTTTGAGGGAAGATGAATTGAGGGATAAAGGACTCCCAAATACTCAAGTCATCGCTTTGGTGAAGGTATTTATGTTTTTCCCAATTGTGGAGTTCGTATAGGTCAAACTCAGAATCAGTCTCAATAATTTTCAACTGGGTGTCAATTAGGGGAGTTTTATCAAGTTCTGGGTATGGGGGAATCATGGGATCTTCCTCAATCATCTTTCCCTTTCTTTTTTGCATTGACATTTTCTATGGAAGATGAGCAGGAAATGACAGGTTACCAGAATGCTGAATTGTTCGAATTGTACAGAAGGATGGTTGACAGACAGTGCTTGATAGCTTGAAATTGGCTTAATAACAACCTACACAAACTGAAAGAACATGGAAGGAAACAAATGTAGGCTGCTATGGTGGTTTTATAATGGAAATTGTGGGGGATCATAATAGAGTAGTTGCCATTTTAGGAGCAATACCAGTTAATTTGGAAAACGGTCAATTGGCAAGAAGTATTAATGCATAGTGTTCAATTGGTGCATAATTTGAATGTTAACGGTTGAATGAGGTAGAGGGTTGATGACATGGAAAAGGGGATGAGGTGGATCTATGACATGGAGGGCAGAAGGGAGGACAAGTGGCGTGAGTAGAAGGGTGGATGTGATGAGTAGAAGTGATAGGTGAAAGTGACGAGGAGAGTATGGTTTTTGGGCGGTAGGTGCAATATATGGTTTTTGGAGGGGACCCCCCAAAAACACTATGGAGCCGACACATCAGTCGAAGCGGTATGGGCGCAAACAAATTTTCGACACCACTCGCCTGATCCAAGTGGATGTTGGTGGCCACCCACCTATCCCACTTGGACCCCCATAACTGTCTCTTTCAGTTTTTCAGTTTCCTTAATTGTAGCACAATTTACTATTTTTAGCAGTTTTTTGGGTTCTAAACTTTTGGACCCATTTTGAGGCCCTAAATGATTTTTTTTGGGAAAACTGGGAGCAACATGTGTCCATAGAATGGTGCTTCTATTCCTAAGGTGTAATTCTCAGATAGATATTTCTAACGAGATATTGTCCATGTCAAACGAAGATCGTATGCCAAAGTTACGACCCCGGAAAGTTGATGTACCAATTTACCCAAATGGGGCCCACAATTTGATGTTTCATATTCTAGGGTTAGGTTTTTGGATGTTTAGGGTTTTCCATTGTTTCTCAATGATAAATAAGACTTCTAGCCTCATTTTAACATAGTTCCGAGGCATGTAGCTACGACATCTCTTCTCAGAGATAAGTTACCATCGCCCTAGCTGGTTTATTTCCATTTCTGTTTGTAAGCATATTTCAGTATTTTACATTAATGAAATGAAGTACTATTTCCACTGCATCTCTGTATTTGAGGTTATATTTGTAATTTGTTCTATTCCTGTTTAAATCTAGATCAGTAGTATCAAAGCAGTCTGCTCTTTCCTTGCATGTCCCCAATGAGGTTGGGATATAAGGAGTTAGGGCTTGAACTGGTCAAACCTTTGCAATACCAGCCTCTCAAATCCCAATAGCCTCCCATGGTGGATGAAGGAAAGATGAGGGGGTTGGATATCTTATCAAAATCTTGCTCGAAGAGGCCCTTGAGCAACAAAGGAATGCAATGATGGACAACTTTTCCCAGATCCTTCAACGGCTACCTAGGGGCGACACCTCTACATCCAGTAGCTACTCTGGAACCGACACACCCTTTAAGGAACAAGTTAACTTTGACATTCCCATATTTGAGGGTCAGATAGATGCAAATGCTATAGATAAATGGTTAAATCTACTAGAAGGGTATTTTTTTGTTCATGATTTTTTTGGTCGGGAAAAGATTACTTTCGCTCTTCTCAAAGCCACCCCCACGTCAAGGATTGGTGGGAAACCTACTACACGCAGAAGGATGAAAGTACGACCTCACTATTTTCAATAGCACCCACTTGGAATTCATTCTTGGATGCCATCAAGGAGTAGTACTACCCTATCAAAATCTATGAGGACAAATACATAAGGTTGACCACACTATGGTAGGGAAGGGACCAATATGTGCCAAAGTTCATAAACATTTTTCATACCCTTCACACTGTTATGAAACCAACTCACAAAAAGATAGAAAGATAGATCAACGCCTTAGAATTTAGCCTCTTCGAGGGGGAAACCTCCTTTACATTACATAAATGAACAATTCTTGGATGATACAAATGAAAAGACCTCCTTTCTATATATAGGAGTCTAAGGGGTCATAATATAAACAGAGCCAACATAACAATAACAATGTAAGGGCACAATAATAACAATAGTGGGTTTGTATGGGGCACAATGGTATTAATATGGGCACTAGATGGGTACAACAATATAATAAGGGGGTTGTACTAATAACAATAAGGGGTTACACTAGTAGTATAGGAGCCTAACATGCCCCTCTCCTTCAAAAAGTGTTGTCCTCAACGCTTGAGTACTTCTCGATGCTTCTGTATAAAATTCTTGTCCTCCCATGTGGAATCTTCAGCAGGCAAGTTCTTCGACTTGATGAGATACTCTGAAATTGAACAATTTCATAGTTGTCGCGTTCTTGTTTCTGTGACTACTCCAGGTTCCAATATGATTTTTCCTTCCTCTTTAATTTCTAGCAATATTGTTTGAATTGGGATCTTTTGCAACTTTTGAATAAGTGGCCATACTTCTTCGTCCTTCTTCCATTCATCCCTTGCTTCA